>JAODLJ010000027.1:48597331-48608630 GCA_027576115.1 Cathorops melanopus
CCTGTAGAACAGGATAAAGCGGCTAGAGATAATGAGATGAGATTTTGATTTGTTTACCTGTTGGAAAGTCAACCTGCAGTTCCAACCATCTCTGAACACTTGTTTTAAATTTTATAGTTGACTTCTGGGAAAACAAACAAAAAAAAAAAAAAAAGATTCGTATCGAGGCAAAACTTCATGATTGTCCAGTTAAACACTCTCTAGAAATATACATGGTATGTCCCACTCCTGGAAGCTGGTTTTGCTCTCCTTAGCTATGACTTGGCTAAGACCATGACAGGTCTTGCATGATGTGAACCCCCAGGTACTGAAAACTCTCAAATCTCTCCACTGGTGTCCTGTTGATGTTGAGGGGCTTGTAGTTCCTCCCTTGCTTTATTCAGAAGTCCACAATCAGCTCCTTTGTCTTGCTGACATTTAGGAGGAGGTTGTTGTCCTGGCACCAGATCTCCAGGTTTCTGACCTTCTCCAGGTAGACCTTCTCATTGTTATCTGAGATCAGGCCTACCACAACAGTGTTGTCAGCAAACTTGACAGTGCTGATGGAGGCTGATGAGGCTCTGCAGTCATACATGTACAGACAGTACAGCAGGGGGCTCAGAACACGGCCCTGGGGGGCTCCAGTGCTGAGGGTGGTAGGGGGGAGACATGTTTCCCCACCCTTACTGCCTGTAGTCTATCTGAAAGGAAGTTGAGGATCCACTGACACAGTAATGGGCTGAGTCCCAGATCCTTCAACTTCGTGAAGAGCTTGGGATTATTGTGTTGAATGCAGGGCTATAGTCTACAAACAGCATCTTAATATATGTAATTCCCCCTCCCAGAATTAAGGTGGCTGACAGCTGTGTGCAGGAGTTTGTGATGGCATCATCAGTAGAACAATTAGACTGGTAGGCAAAGTGTAGTGGGTCCATGTTGGCAGGAAGTGAAGAGGTGATAAAATCTCTGACCAGTCTTTCAAAGCACTTCATCACAACTAAGGTCGGTGCTACTGGATGGTAATCATTATGAGAAGCAGGCTGTTGTTTCTTCAGGACAGGAGCAATAATTGACTGCTTGAAGCACCTGGGAATCACTGCTTGAGCCAGGAAGAAGTTGAAGATCTCCATGAACACCAGTGCTACCTGGTCTGCACAGGCTCTCTGGACCCTACCTGAGATGCCATCAGGTCCTGATGCCTTCTTGGTGTTCACTCTCCTGAAGGCATTCCTCACTGTGTGTTCTGTGATAACGAAAGCAGCCCCCTCACTGGCACTCTCCATGTGTATGTTGCTATTCACACTGCTATTTACAGTAGTATTAGCTGCAGCCTTGAAGTGAGCATAAAACATGTTCAGCTCATCTGCCAGCAATGCGTCTGCATTCATCATTGTGAAGGGTGCTTTTTTGTAGTCTGTTATTGTCCTGAGTCCTTTCCAGAGGCTTCTAGTGTCACTTTGTTGTAGCTGTGCTCTGTAATTCCACTTCGCCTCTTTTACTGCTCTGTGCACACTGTAAGACACAGCTTTATATTGGTCCATGTTTCTGGTAGCAAGCCCTGCCTTATAGGCCATGATGTGCAATTTCAGAGCATTGTTTTGTTCCCCCACAACTTCTGATTGGGAAACGTCCTGATGGTAGTTTTGTGAACTGTATCATCCACTAGCTTCCCGATAAATCCCACAACCACTTCTGTAAACATGTCAATGTCATCAGAGCTGCTCCAGAACACGTCATCCAAGGCAGTCCTGCAGGGCGGCTTCTGAGAGGTCTGTCCAGCGAGTGACTTCCCTCACAACCAGGGGTTGCTGTTTCAGTCTCTGTTTGTAAACAGGAATGAGGAAAATGGCAGCATAATCTGATTTCCCAAATGCCAACAGGGGCTTTACCTTGTAACAGTCCCTGAACAGAGTGTCACAGTGATCTAAAGTCCTATTTCCCCTGGTGTGGCAGGTGATACTTCTGGCTGGAGTTCTTATCATGTCACTGCTGTGGAGGGTGGCTCTATATGGACAGCCTAAAGCTGCACTTAGAAGATGGCTTTGGACAATTGATGCAAACAGTTTTGCTATGATGGCTTAGGACTACAATTGCCTTGATAACTTCAGGATTGCAGTTGCTATGAACAGTTTTACACTCAAGTCTTCATCAATGTACAGCTTCAACAAAATAGACTTGACGTAAAAACTATAGTGAAATTCCTGGTTCAACAATTGCACTTTTTGACCCTATAGGTCATAGTTATAGAGGAGAGTTATTTATAATTACACTATGTATTATCACTCAAATGAGGATGGGTTCCCTTTTGAGTATGGGTCCTCTCAAGGTTTCTTCCTCATGTAATCTCAGGGAGTTTTCCCTCACCACCATCGCCTCAGGCTTGCTCATTTGGGATACATTTATTCGATCATATGTTTCAAAGCCATATTTTTCTATAAAGCTGCTTTGCGACAATGTTGATTGTTAAAAGCACTCTACAAATAAATTGACTTGATTTGATGTCTGTCGTAATTATGATCGAGTCGCATGGGATGCAAGTCTCCCAGTTTCCTGGCTTTCTAGCATATTGTCTCCTGTTTTCCTTATTCATCCTATCCTTATAACTTCAGTTTTTTTGGTCTACTTGGACTTATCTTTTCCAACCTCCTTGTATTTAAAGTCTCCAAATTCTATACTTCCAAATGTTTTAATCTCCCGAGTTTACTAGTTTCTTTATTACCTTATACCCCAAGTTTCTCCGTGGCTTCCGTACTCATAGTTTCTTGTTCCAGTGTTCCCCAACACATGTTGCCTGGTGTCTACAGTACAACAGCTTATCTATTATTATTATTATTAATAGTATTAGTAGTAGTATTAGTTCATCCGGCCAACAAGTGATGAGTTTATGCCATCATGTGTTGTCCGTCCATCATCCGTCTGGTGTCGTCGACGTTTCATGAAAATCACTTCTCTCTCAATTCTTCATTGATTTTTATTCTTTTTGGTAGGAAGGTAGGTCTGCATATAGCTTCTACTGAAATTTGCATAACTGAAGTTAATAATCAAGATATGGAGTAATTAAGCCCTAACGAGCAGTTTCCACACAAATCGCTTCTTCTCTCTCAATTCTTCACCAATTTTGATTCTTTTTGGCATGAAGGTAGGGGTACCTAGGGTGCATACAACTTCTACCCAGATTTGCTTAATTACAATTATTAATGAAGTTATGGACTAATTAAACCTTAATGAGCAGTTCAACAAAAATCGCTTCTTCTCGGTCAATTCCTCGCTATTTTGGATTCTTTCTGGTAAATAGGTCGGTATTCCTCGGGTGTATATAGTGTACATAGCTTGCAAAATTTATTGTGCAAGGTGGCCCACTTTAGATCGTTCCTTCTGGACTAGACAGGGCCGGAGTGAGCTACGCCGTCATCGACGGTCTCTACTGGCTCGACAAAATAGAGATTTGTGGCAAGGCTACTGGCTTGGCGCACCAACTCCATTGGCGATTTTTGCAAACATTTAGAACAAAATACAATATAAACTTTCTGAAACGTAAGCACTTTAAGGAGCTCAAAAAATACAACTCTCTCATTCTGATCATTTCTTTTATTTGTGTTGTTCAGTACCGTTAACAACCGCTCACACTCATAGAAACGGACATGAGTATAATGAGTACTATAAAATGAATACTTTACACCATGTCAAGAGTTTATTTGACAGTATTTCAGAATATCATACAGGTAAACAAGAGTTTAGCAAAATTTAATATATCCGCACTGTTGCATTTCATAAAAATATTTGATCACTTAAGTCTTTGAAACTATCAATAATACATTAAACCATATTTATAGGAGTACAGCTGTACAAGGTAAATACACATCTAACACTACACAGTAATATCGATCTGAAATGGGCCCCTTGAATGTGCCATCTTTCACAGATTCAATATTTTCCTCAGTAATATAAAAGTTTTTTTTTTTGTTTTTTTTTTTGTTGTTTTTTTTCCCACAGCAGGCAGGATACAGCTTCATCAGGAAAAGCTTGAGCTGTGCAATAGATGCTCTGTCTTTCTCTTCCTACGTCTCCACATGTAAACAGCGATTAAATCTAACACACTTCAACCACTCGGTTGCGAATCAGTAACTGGTACAAATGCATGTCGTAGGTATAAAACTATCAGGGGCATATTATGAACACTTTCAGGGCATTTCACATTTTCACTGTGGCACATTATCATCTTCTTGTTTTTTTTTTTCCATCACATTTCCCCCAAAATTTAGGTCTCTGATATGTGACTGGATTGAATGCAGCTTCGGTATTGATCTTAGATATAAATGTTTCCATACTGCTTCGTATTTATTAGTTACATTCCATGTACTTGAGTATCGTCTTGTGTTGGCACGGTTCTCAGGCTGTGTGTGGGCTGGAGAGCAGCAGAGGCCCGCTGTAGTTTCATCACAACATACTGCACATGAAGGCAAAGCAGAAAGAAATGTTTGCTTGTCTTACAGAATCATTTTATGGCACAAATTACTTCTTGCACTGAAAGTAGCCGAGCTTCCACTCTTACACGCGATGCAGTGATCCAATCGGTCACGCTTACGTTTCAGCTAAAGACTAAAAGATGTTATGAGACTAAATGTTACAACCTCAGGCATGTACCAGTGAAAAATATGCAGGGTGAGTTCGAAATGTACGTAGAACTGCTTCACAAGTGATAGTGACTCATGCGCTCCAGTAAGGTCAGCTGGGAGAATCGAGTGTTTCTCTAGTGAGAAATGTACGTCTAATGTAGCCAGGACATTCGTAACACAACCTTTAAAAGAATATTGAAATAATACTCGATTGGCGTTTTCCAACTTCATCTCAATCTCCTGAATATGTAGTACAGTATGTGATTACTACAGACAAGAATTTTGACACTTTTCCCTGCACTAATAAATATTCTTGCTATATTCGTCTGAGCCAATTCCCACCCACCAGCCAGCTCTCTTCTATCAGAAAACTGCTATCAACCAGGGAGGGTAAAGGCCAACACGTGCTTCCTCCGAGACATGTGAAGCCAGCAAACCTCACTGATCACAGAGCAGCATAACACACTTGGAGGAAAGCGCAATCTGCCCACTTCTGCATACATCAGCTCACAGGCAGCCGTGATTGGTTAATGTCGCTGTGACTGACAGCAGAGAGACAGTATGACATCCCTCCCACCCTGAAAGCACGGCCAATTTTTGCTCTCTTGGACTCCTGACTATAGATGACTCATGGCCCACAGCGTCTTCTGAAGTCAAACTAGATCTCATGAATGAAAAGGGAGCCCAGAAGATTATTTGATTAAAAATGAGCTTATGATGGAAGTCCAAGACCAGTAGACCTCCTTGGCTCCATTAGAGTGCTGTGGTCATGTGGTTTGAAATGGGTAAACAAATGCCGACACACCTCATGTGCTTGTATGGATTATCTAGGATATTCATGAACTACAAAGTCTGAGATATAGCTCAATATGATACATCATACATACAGGACACTTTTTCGCTGGAATAAAAACGTGTTCTATTCCCTTCTA
Organism: Cathorops melanopus; assembly: GCA_027576115.1. Lineage (NCBI taxonomy): Eukaryota > Metazoa > Chordata > Actinopteri > Siluriformes > Ariidae > Cathorops > Cathorops melanopus. The sequence continues at coordinate 48,602,859 of JAODLJ010000027.1, forward strand.
GTGGGTTTCATTCATTTGGTTTGATAGCATGCAATATTGTTAGCATGTCGCTTATTATGTCACTCTACCCAATGAAGAATGAGTGTTGAATATGGTTTACGATATTGCATGGTTGTCAAGACAACAGAATGTCACATGTCGGAGCTGATGCAAATATCCAATGAGAGTTTTCTGCTGTGCAGAAGCATTTCTTTGTTCGCCAGGAAAGAGAAAGACACGTTGAAAGGCTACCAAAACTTCATTATATATTCTTCCTGAATATTTACAAGAGAAAAACATACCAATGGACATCGAAAAACTGGAAAAGAGGCACGTTGGAGATGTAAAACTTCTGCGCTAGCAAGCGACTGTGACAATTTGTAAACAAACATGGCCACCAGGTTTGGTTCGTTAAATACAGAAGATTTTGAGAGAATTTTGAAAGAGAAAGCTGTGCTGAACACTCAAAAGGCTACCAAAACTTCATTAGATATTCACGCATATTTACAAGAGAAAAACAGGAGTTTTTGGAGTTGGACTTTTTTGGAGTTGAATCGTTTTTACTGTTAGAACTTTGACTTTGTACATGTACATTGGATTGACAGAACACTGAATTACATTTGTTCAGAATCAGCATTGGATATTGGTAAGTTACCCCCCTGTTCTTAACTTTCTGTAAAATCTATAATTGTTCCATTAAATGTGTATGTATAATAATAATAATAATAATAGCTTTTTTCATGGTACATCAGATATATTCCATTCAGCTATAACTCATCTTCAACTCATTCAATATCATGCTAGCTGAATGAAATATAGCTGATATACCACTCAACGCCAGCCAATATTATTTAAATATTGCGCAGCTTATGGCTGCAATAACAACTCAACTGATAGTAGTCGATCATTTCATTCTTTTCCGAGCGATAAAAGACTACAGGAGGTAATAAATTATTACATTTACAAACAAATTCACATTGTTTGGAAGTTGTGCACGCTGCAGTATTGAAACCTTCATTTGCCACACTTTGAAAGATGATTTGCGACAGTAATCGTGGACACTTATCATTTTATCAAGATTTTTTTGTCCAAATTGTATCACTGGCTGCACTAGTAGAGCTATTAGCGACCGCCATTTTGGATTTGTGTTTACCCACTTCAGATCACATGATCTCAATTGAGTCTGAGGAGGTTTGTTGTCAGGGCACACAAGAAATGTTAACAGAAACCATTTTTTTTTGTACAATGCTTTAATGAATTCCTTGAACGGATTTTTGGTAAATTCAAAATCTGTAGAATTTGTTCGATCAGAGATGGGACCAATTTTCAAGACAAGAAACACAGAAGTGTCTGACTTTCCAACTGACACTTGGATATGGATATCACCAAACATCTGGGAAGGGAGCTGTAGTTTTATGCTATACACTCATTTATCTTGAGCGATTGTTTATCCTGGTCAGAGTCGTGGTGGAGTCCTGGGAATACACATAGGCGTTAGAGGTGATTTTTGAAATCAGGTGAATCTGGAGTCACCAAGGTGATTCTAGATGTACTGAGGTGAATTAGGATTTAGGGTTGGGTTTAGGGAATTCTAGTGGAATGTTTGATTTCTTTGCTGCACCTGAATTTTCTGTGGTGTAGTGATGAACGGGTGGACTTCAAAGCAGAAGATCCTGAGTTTGACTCCCAGCAAGGACAGTAAAAAGAGTCATCAGGAGATGACACATCAACCCCCCCATGAAACCCCACTCCAGATGTTCCTAAGTTGAACTGGTTGCCATGGAAATATGGGAAAAAAATAAGAATCACAGAAATGTCAAAAACCACAACTCCTCTAGTCACTTAACTGTTAGGTTTTGTGAAAAAATTCCTAATAGTTTTTGAGTTATGCTCCAGAAACTAAAATGTTTACAGACAGACGGACGGACGGACAGCGCGATAGTTATATCCCCCCACATTATATGCCGGGGGGGATAAAGTGTGTGTGTGGGTATATAAGTGTAATTCTGGGTAGAGAGGTATAAGAGGATAGAAGATATAAAGGGGATGGGGTGAGTGAGAAACTTGGGGAGGGGGAATAGAGAGTGGTTGTCGAAGTATTGTCTTTCTTTTATGAACCCCCTAAAAAAAAACCAAGCCCCTTTTTGTTTTAATGACCCCCCCCAAAAAAAAATTTCCTTTTATGAATGTCAACCTCATTCACCTAAGTAAATCTAGAATCACCTTGGTGAATCCAGACTCACCTGATTTCAAAAATCACCTGTAACGTAGGCATAATTTCAAGTTGCTAATCCACCATCATGCATCGTCATACACTCCACAAATTTACTGAGAGAATTCAATCACTTCCCTTAGACTTTCATGATAAGTGAATTTCAGAGAAACAGATTTCGCTTTTGTTTTTTTTTCTCAGTATGGGGAAATCTGCAATTCTTGACCTTCGTACCCACACGTTTGTTATGATTTTTAATTATGCTCTTACTTCTTTTCACAGCGCTGGTTATTATCTAGGCTGTGTATGGTAGATGGAAAGTCTTGACTGATTCTCTTGCCTGGTATTATGTCACGGTGTTGGGTACTAATTGTCTAATACTTCAAGAAAAAAGGTGGTTTAAAATTAAATCTGCATGGAGTGAATGATATAAGGAACAAAAAAGTAGAACTAACCAATAAGTCAAAGTTATAGCGCTTTTCCTGGAGTACCAAGCACATATTGATGGACGCTATTTTCAGAGACATTCCCAACAACTCTGAGAGCTGCATGTTTTAATGTAGAAAAGGTTAAATCTCCAATCTTGTCCGCGTAAGGACTATGTGTTGTCTTGGAAAACGAGTTTCATGCTGTATCCATTCCTGCCAATAAGGCACTCTGCCCCATACAACTGGGTGTCTGTTCACACTATACACACTCTGTTATTCCCCCATATCCCACAAGCTCACACCTTCGTGAGCAAACACTTTCAATTTACTTCGACTCCCATAGTCTCAGATAGCACAGTTCAATCCCCCATTTTCTGGATGTAATCCAACCACGTAGCTTCCGCCTACTAAGGTCCGTTTAGCTTGATGGCCTTGAGGCAAAAGGAGACGACAGAGGGCCGATTATAAGGATCGGGACGGGGCCCCGGCCCCACAGTGGTGTGGTTCATGAAGCACAGTACAGGGACAATGAGGCTGGAATGACACACTGAGGCTTCTGCGAAATCCTGCACAAAGCGTAATACGCAGGTTTGGCTCGGTAGTCCACAGTCGTTTAAAAAAAAAAAAAAAAAAAAAATCTTGCCTTCATAACATAAATGGAGTGCATTTCATATTATTATAATAATGTATTACCAACATGATACTGTAGAGGTACAAGTCTTCACGATTGTGTCGCTGACTGATATGTTTATTTATATGATGCTGTTTGTTGATTTTCCCTTTGTTTATGATAATAAAAAAAATTATAATTCACAATTGACAGCTTTTCTTCGCTAAATCGTGTTTTCTCGACCGAAAAATGGGATGCGATGAAATGATCTTCGGCTCGTTTTATCTTTCCGTTCACATCGGTGCACATGGGAAGGTCTACTCTGGACTAACACTGACAAATAATGAAACACAATACTGCAGAAATATTCCAGTTCTTCATGGATTTCTGGTGGCTGTGGTACCTTTCATGCTACACATAGGTATTTGAATTTCTTCACTGGTTGCCCCAGGGATTAAAGGGGCCTGTTGTATAAGCAACTCAAAATAATACAAGCAAACCCTCCGACATGATCAATCAACCAAGTATGTGAACGGGATTGAATCCCAATCAGATGGTGAGTGGAGCACAATGAGAGCGAATCCAATGGGCAGGAAGATCAGACTTAAACAGTCCAGTCTGGTCTTCTTGGACGTCCTTGGATCCAGAGTCAAACTGCCGAGCGCCTGTGCAAGCCAGGTGGGTTAAATCTGGCCTGGTGGCCCTTCCACGTTTTCATTACCACAAAAAAAAAACCCCAAACCAAACAAAAATAAAACCCGGATCAGACAATCCACGACTGGCATTCATCCACTGACTTCATACCAGACACTGTTTATCCTTTCCCAGGACTTTCCTTCCCGTTCATACACAGCTCTTCTGGATGGACCTGCCACCCCTGCTCTGTGTGCAACTCTACAATGCTGGTGGCACTGAGCTAAGCTGGCCTCCAGTGAGCACCATGTCTGGTCCAGGCCCAACATGCAGTGCCTGTGAGAGAGAAAGAGACAGCGGGGAGCGGAGCGAGTCCAGGGGGCAGGGCTGGGTGAGATGATGGGCAATGACGAAGGGCACAAATTGATTAACGGAGCCACGCTACTTCCGGCAAGGCAGCGGGGGCTGGAGGGTCAGAACTCCAGGAGGTGGCACCGTCTAGGGAAAAACAAAACAAAAAAACAAATGTCATACATCACCTTAAAATAAACTGTTAATATACCAAACTGCATTAAGGTTTCAGCAAAAGTAGCAGTATTTGGATTAGATCAGGGGTTCCCAAACATTTAGAGCAAAATGTACCATATGAATTTTCTGCAACTCCAAGCCTTGACTACAATATTGTATTGCTTCCATGCCAGAGAAAGAAAACCGGATCAGTATCAGGTTTTAGTATAAATACACAGGTGATTATAGGAACTCGCGCATGCTGATTGGTCGAGAAATTCAGACGATTTCTCGATAATTACCTCGGCAAAATGGCTGTCAATTGTTTTGTCACCGTAAGTGAGGAAGAATTTAAAATGATGAAAGAAAACGTTGTTCATAAACGCACTAAAGATGCTACGAAGTTTGGTCTAAAACTATTCAAAGGTAAGGTGGGATTGTGATTTATTTTATTGATTTCAAAACAAAGTATTTTATGTGACTCGGCATAGATAAGTGACACAAGTCTGTGCCGTGTCGTTATTACATTTGCATGCTGCTTTTGAAGATTGAAATAAATTAATTTTTTAAATACGATTTTTAATTTTTTTAAATAATCACCTGTGTATTTATACTAAAACAATTATTCACTGTTCAGTGAATATCGGTGAATAAAAACCTCAACTTCATCTCAGTTATTATTCACTGATATTCACGTCGCCTTCGGCGAACAATTGTTAAATATCACGACACTACTCTCGACACTGTAGGTATTCATTTCTAGACTGGACTAATTTTAATCATTATGGTGATTAACTCCAAACGATTCACCTTTACACCTCCTTATAAGCCACATTGCTAAAGTGTTTTATTTATGCTCTGAGCAAAAATAAAATATCTGCTTGTAAATCCCCATACTTGACACAACTTGTCTGATTTGGAAGATTAATGGCTGCACTCAGACATTGTCATGCTGGAATAGGCTTGAATAGGGAACAGGCCTAAACTGGATGGAAGATGGAAAATAACAAACAACAGCCGCATACCTGACTAGGCAAAGCTTATTTGGGCCCATTTTAAAGTATTGTATATGTTACTACTGTATTTACATTGAGATTAACATGAAAGAACTGGGTGATGCGATTAGTGCTGTGCCATTTAGCTCCATAATGCTGACAAAATACATTAAATCTATATTTTTTTCAGTATTGAGCTGAAGAAAGCATGCATTTAAATCTGGGTTAACCCATCTTCGACTTTCTTTTATTCTTGAAAGAGTAATCACATTGAGTTTTTAGCATAAAATTACAAAGCAAATACATAAATTGTGGTTTAGATATTAAAGGAGAACTGAAGGCAATTTTTTTATGATCAAAATTCTATTTATCTCATTTTATTAAATATAGGAATGCATTTTTGATAGC
>JAODLJ010000027.1:49187160-49203471 GCA_027576115.1 Cathorops melanopus
CTTTTGAGTCTGGTTCCTCTCAAGGTTTCTTCCTCATGTCATCTGAGGGAGTTTTTCCTTGCCACCATCGCCACAGGATTCTCACTGGGGATAAATTAGGGATAAAATTAGCTCATGTTTTAAGTCGTTCAAATTCTGTAAAGCTGCTTCGCGACAATGCTTTTTGTTAAAAGCGCTATACAAATAAACTTGACTTGACTTGACTTGACAACCGTGTAATATCCTCTATTTATATTGTATTTTATTCTATCCACATTCACTGGATATGAACAATCGCCCACTCCAATTGGCTACTCTACTACTTGGATATCAGCTCATATCCTGTGATGAAGGTATATAAAATGGCAGAGCGTTTTGTTGAACCAACTGAGGACGAAATAAAAACTGTACTCAAAAACAAAACCCCCAAAAATACAAAAAAGCAACAAAGCATGGAATGAAAGTATTTGATGGTAAGAACGTTTCTTTTTTTATTTTTCAAGAATTATTATTATCGCATTTTTCACAAATTGCTATTGTCATTTTACTGGTTTGTTTGCACTCTAAGCGGAAATGATTTTGTCGGACATTTTGTATAAAGTTTTTAATTTATTGAATTTGCAAAAAATAAAAATAAAAATGCTCTGTTTCTCAAAATCCAGGGAATGTGGATAGAATTAAACAGTTATTTCACTCAATCTTGTCGTACATGGCTTATAGCCAACTCGGTGCTACGCGCCTAGTCGGCTATCAGCTCATGTACGACTTGATTTTGTGGAATAACTGTTAACTGTTAGAACAATTTTCTGATTCAAAATTTGAACAGATGAGTTAGCTCTTAGTATAACACACAGAAGCATGTTACTGAATATATTTCATGAATATCTGTACAAATTATCCAGATAGCATGAAAGCATTTAAAATGGTTGTTTTCAGCTAAAATGACAAGTAGGATATACAGTATGTGACTGCTCATATAGTCTACATTATATTATGGAGATGCATGCTTTGAACAAATGATTGTACCTAGATTTTCTGATGCTTGTGAAGGGATTACAGTGGATTAAAATAAAGCCCTAAATTTTGGGTGGCCACAGGTCACCCTGAGTGGCCCGTAGGGTGGAGAGTACATAGGCACGCAGGGGAGAGTATGAGAGGGGAGCCCATTTGGTGGCATCTGTTGACTTTTAGGAGCATTTTATGGTGGTACTGATACTGTCACGGTTTCCTTTTAACATGGTTGAAAAGGTCGCTACAACAAGTGGAGGTCTGTGATGCTGTGGTTTGCAGCATGGGATTCACATGAGCAATAAATAAAGTCATAATCTGACACCAATGGAATATATAATAACACTGTTTTATTACCTGAACCACTGCCAGAACACCACTAACCAAACGTTTAAATGAGTTCTACTGCAGTTAGAAAAAAACACTACTACGATTAATAATACCCCCTGCAGACTACATTTACTGGACAAATGCCCTTTATACTGAGGCCTACTTAATACTTCAAACACCAAAAGCACCTTGGAATAAACAACATGTTTCAGCAATAATATTGTTATTAGACAGTACATATAATTATTGTATTAATTAATAATGTAATTATTGTACCATCCACTATTAGATAAAATTAAAATAAAATCTTACAACATTGTTTTAAAGTCTAGAGCAAGATATTTTGTGATTTTACAAAAAAATAACACTTCAGATATTGTTTTAACAATAATAAGCATCAATGTATAAATGATAGAGTGCAAATAGCTGTGTAACTAGATGTCCTTGGGGTTGCTGAGTCATGGAAGATCGGGAATAGCTTGCCATCAAGCCCACAGTTCAGGTTGGAGTCCTTTGAGAGTAAAAGCTTTGGCTTTCCCAACATTCCATTCCCAAAAGCTGATGTCAGGAAAAAGTCTTTCCACAAAGAAGGTTTTCTTGCTTTTGTAATTTTTTTTTAAACTGTTCCTCTGTGTCAGGACTCTATAGGAAAAAGAAGGTATATTCCAACATGTAGCTTATGTTAATGCTAAGCCACAAATCTGCACCAATACTCCAGTCATTTCAAGGAATTTTGTACAGATCATAACTGCTAATAAACACTAATTTTCACATATATCTATCCTTTGCTTCTTTCTGACTAAGATTATCCAAGTAATCCAGTAGTTTAGTCCTGGGTATGACTTTAAACTGCAACTGGTGGTGAGTCTCAAGTCCGGGAGGACTTGAGTATTAGGGATGTAGAGTTACCCCTTAATCACCATTGCTCCCAGGTCCGTTCTGACCCAGAGTCGTAGCACCTGCCTGGGTTCCAGCAATGGGTTAAATAGTACATCACCAATAAGGCACTGGCAGCAGGGTGTTTTTCAGTACAATGTGGCAGATGAACTCAACAGGGTCAATGGTACACCATCAGATGGCATGTGGAAGAGCCACTCAAATGGCCAACGGATGGTATCACTTGGCAAGTCAGTAGTCACTGTGGGGCAACTTCCATTCCCATCAGGTCCGTGGCACTTTTGTGCACCACTTGGCATCAGGTCTGGAGGTCCAGAGAGACAACACGATGGGGGCACAACATCAGTTGTCTTACCTTACTGTGCAAGGTGCTTCATTAAGAAAGAAGAATAAGTCTGGTGCACCCTGGTGTGGGCCTCATGGCCCATGTGTGTTTCTGCGCATCCTAATGAAGCAGTCATCATTGCTAGTGATGGACAGCTGACAATCTGGTAGTAGAGCTGTATTAGCTGTAGTTTTCTTCAGGCAACAGATGCCGGACATCTTTGCTTGGCTTCAGTATGTGAATAGTATGTAAACAAAGTTCACTTGTCCCCCCAGGCATAGGGTAGCGATGGTTGCTAAGGTAAATGTGATGTCAGTGCAAGGGTGCTCGCCCGCGCACTGAAGCATCATGGTACCAATGCAGCAGCAAAGTGATTGAGGGCATTTGTTGTGATTGGGGATTTCTAAGGGGTATTTCCAGTCTGCCTGAGTGCATCATGACAGCAAACCATCCCAAAACACTGATTTTCCTTCAAAATATGCCCCAAACATCACAAGGTAGAAACCTGACGTAATTCTTTCAGTGAGTGTCAGAGCAAAAAAAAAATTGCATGTCAGCAAATTTAAAGTGTGTCAGCATGAAATTAAAGCGTGTTGGCCCTGACACACAAAGCACTCTGGGGAGAACACTGGATTATATGAACACACTCAACTAGACAAACATAGTTTGTGTACAAGCACAAGAAAGCATGTTTGTAGAATCCATGCCCATGAGAAGATTTACCATTCATTTGCAGTTCAGATAACTAGATGCCTTCATGCCCTATTTATTGTGAGTATAGTATACACAGTTCATAATTATTCTGTCGTCTTGCTTGTTTGCTGACACAAGTTCAAACCACATCTATGTCAATACATCGAACATGTTTTATTCTGAATACAGATTAAGCACACACTAACTAGTGAATATTAATGAGCAGCTTCTTCCTGACCTTGACTTACATCCAGCTTCGCATTTCTCTTTTCCTTCTTCCTTGAATACTTGAAGGCTTAAGTACTCGGCACCAGAAAATCATTCATATTCTTTGTTAGGAGGTTAAGAAACAACATACTGGCTTCAAGCACAGAAAAAAAAAAAATGATGGCCAAATTATATACAGTTACAAAGAGTAAATCTGTTTGACATTATACAATATGAATATACTCAATAGCTGCTTTAATAGGACACCTGTAACAGCTCATGAATAAAATTACACAGATACAGGTCAAGAACATCCGTTAATATTCACATCAAGCAACAAAATGGATAAATGTCTCAAAATGTCAATGTATTTGACCATGACATGCTTGCTGGTGCCAGTTGAGCTGGTTTGAGGAATTAAGAAACTGGTGATCTCCTGGGATTTTCACACACAACAGTCTCTAGAGTCTAAAAACAAAAAATACAGTGAGTTTCTGTTCTCCAGGTGGAAATGCCTTGTTAATGTGAGAGGTCAGTGAAGAATTGCAAGATATTTTTGAGCTGACAGGAAAGCTAGGGTAGCTCAAATAACTACTCTTTACAACCATGATGAGAAGAAAAGCATCTCAGAATGCATGTCAAACATTGAAGGGTCTACAAAGCACATCATGGGCCAATCCCGTCATCCAAGAACAGAAATCTGAGGTTAGAGGTTCTGTTGGGCCCAAACACACCAGAATTGGACAGATGAAGAGTGGAAAAACATCACCTGACCTTTCTCCAATCTTCAAGTGTCTAGTTTTTGTTTTGATGACAATATCGCTTTCAGACCAAAGGAAATTTTTCATAGTTCATAGAACTGTTGGAAGAAGTTTCCTCTTTTTTTTATTTCCCCCTGCGGGAACTGAGAACACACTTCTTAGAACACTGTTTTGAGGGACTTTGAGGGTGCAGTGGTGACTCAACAGTAAGGGCTCTGGGCTACTGGTCAGAAGGTCACGGTTTCAAGCCCCAGCACCACAAAATTCACTGTGCTGTAATGTATATGTGACAAATAAAGGCATCTGCTTCTTTTTTAAGCTCCTATAGATGTCTTGCAAACACGTGATCAAAATGTGCTACATCATGAGCGTCCACCATGATGGTGGATATAGAATTGATCTTACAACAACAGAGGAATTCACTTATCTTGGGAGCACAGTTAGATATGATGGTGGTGCACATAATGACATCAAGAATCGAATCAACAAGGCTAGGAATGCTTTTGAAATACTCAGCAGTGTATGGAGGTCTCAACAGTACAGCACCAAGATCAAAATTAAGCTGTATCAGAGTTGCATCCTGTCCACTCTTCTATATCGATCAGAATGCTGGAGGATGACTGCCAATGACCTCAAACAACTGTCAGTCTTCAACACAAAAAATCTGAGGAAAATATGCAGGATTTTTTGACCTAAAACCAGATCTAATCAAGAGCTATTTGATAGATGCCAGATAGAAAACATGGAGAATATCATAATAAGACGGCGCTGGAACTGGATAAGGCATGTCATGAGAAGAGAGCCAAACAGCATCCCTAGCATTGGACACCAGAAGGTAGAAGAAAAAGAGGAAGACCCAAAACCACCTGGCGTCAGACTGTAGAGGAGGAGATGCAAACCATGAATCTGACCTGGGGAAGTGTCCAGAAGATGGCCCAAAATTGCCAGGAGTGGAGATCCTTCGTTGCTGCCCTAAATGCCAGGAGGCATAATGGGCAGTAAGTAAGTAAGTGACAGTGATGTCTATCATGATCAGTTCGTGAACTATTTATTCAGTTTGAATAATATTTTGAATGACTCAGGAGTAATGAGTCATCTCAGTGAGTGCTTTGTTAATTTCTCTCTGGGTTACACAAGCACACAACTCAGGCTCAGATTTGTTCCCTTGTCACATGCCTGTTTCATATTCTCAATGTAGTCTTTATTCATTTGGTTACAGCAGTCACATGGCCAGTGTTGTTATTATTATTTGCAGACAAGATGAGAGCTTGCTAACGTTAGCTGGTCAGAATAAGATAAGATCAGATAAGATATTCCTTTATTGATCGCCATGAGGGGAAATTCAGGTGTTCCAGCAGCTCAAGACTTCTTCTTCTTCCTTTTCTTTCAGTTGTTCCTGTTAGGGGTCATCACAGGGGATAATGTCCCTCCATCTCCTCCTTTCTTCTGTACCTTTTTCTGTCCAACCATCCATCCTCATGTCCTCCTTCACCACATCCATAAATTTCATCTTTGCTCTTCATCTTTTCCTTCTACCTGGCAACTCCATCTCCAGCATTCTTTTTCCAATATACCCTGGATCTCTCCTTTCAACATGTCCAAACGGTCTCAATCTTGCCTCTCTCATTTTGTGTCCAAGCCATCCCACATGCCCTGTCCCTCTAATATTCTCATTTCTAATCCTGTCCAACTTTGTCACTCCCAATGAAAATCTCAACACCTTCAACTCTGCTACCTCCAATTCAGCCTCCTGTCTTTCTGCCTCCAAACTGTACAACATCGCTGCTCTTACTACTGTGATGACCCTCTGCATCTCTGTCAGTCTGGGCTACCGAGGAGTCTTGGCTGGTGGGACTGGCAGAGTGGTTGATTGGAATTAGCCGCACCTGGCAGCCGGCTTTAAAAGCTGGGAACAACTTGCCCTTAGAGACTCGGCTCCACCCCCACACTTAGAGCCTAACACTCACACTCTCTTTCCTCCATGACACACATGCACTTACTGTATCTTTCATACACTCCCTTGCTACAACACAATCATTTTCCCACTCTCACTCTGATCCCTGCCAGCATTCCACTCATTCATTACGTTCACAACCAGAAGCCCACATCCCCTAGACATACAAATAAATTTATTTTTTTAACTTCATTTTGGTGTTTGACGCCATTCATGTTTGTGGCCCACGTGAGCCTGGGTCGTAACACTACTGTCTTGTACACTTTCCCTTCACTGTTGTTGTTGCACCAGCTCAAGTACAGAGTAAAATATAGATAAATGTAGACCAAGTAAAAAAAACAAAAAAACATAATTAAATGAGGACACTTGCTCACAAAAGACAGCAACAAACAAGTTAGCTGTGTGTAATGTAGCTACTAAATGGATGTTCAATTTATCTTTCCATTAGAACGAGTTCATACACTATGGGTCTTCAGTGACCAGGTCGGCTAAAGTGAGCAGCTATCATACAATGAATAGAGTGATATTTTTATTGATAGGCACAGTGTTCTTGTACGGGCAACTGAGCTTGAAGTAATCAGTCATTTCCACTGAATAACTCAATAGACTTCAGTCCAAAAGGTGGCTTAAAGTGTATGCAATGCCTTAATGTAATACTTTAAAATGAATAAATATATATATCATTAGTAACGATCAAAATGAATTAATAAAGCAGGGGGAAAAATAATACTTATTATTTGTTATTTTATTACCAAGCACAAAACTATTGATAAATCGCGGTGTCCAGATCCCGGAAAAAGGCAGCCTTGCCTCAGGGCTAATCTCGCATGACATCTCATGTGGAACCCCAGTTATCTGGGTCATTTTGCTTCATCTGACTCTGTGCTTGTTTACTCACTGAAATTGGATATTGCTGTTGGAATCTTACAAAAATAACAATGGGAAAGCATTGTGTTTTGTTTGGATGTTCAAATCCATATACAACAGGACATTCAGTTCACAAATTTCCGAGAAATGACACGAATCTAAAGTGACAGTGGGTGAGGTTTGTGTAAACGAAGTGGGCAGATTTCATGTCACCTACTAATAATAAATCCGATTCATCAATTGTTCATCACCACCAGAACAACCACATGGGAATTATTGGAGCAAAAAGAAACCCATTTATTTAATAAATGACATTTGATCTGAAATTTGGACACTGTCGATTCCCCTATTACCACACACACACAGACTGCACCAGATTAAGGATTATGAGCAACATTTTATTATATCTGATGCACTTTAACAGGAAGAAAAATGCACATGTGCAATCATCATCATTGAAATGTGTTAAATGCTCTCAGATTGCAATATTGCAAGACTCAATTTGTTTTTACTTTTGTTCAGGAAAACATGAAAGGTAATCACCGTGTTCTGCACATCTCTATCTCTCTCTTTCTATCCATCTCTCCATCTCCTGCGCTACAGAGGAAGACTGTTGTGAACTGGCAGTTTTTCATCTTGGGGGCTTGAAAAGATAACCATTTACTCCAGAATATCCTTGATAATCATCTGCCCCTTGATCTAACATATAAGAATCCCAATCACTATCAGAATTCTCTCCAAAATGTGATCCCATATTGAGACTGGTCTAACCACTGCTGGGCACATGAACGAAACTGATACCTGAATTTTTACACGTGTGACGTCACACACCCCTTTGGGATCTTCCAGTTCAGTCTCGGCAGAGTCCGTGAACATTGGCTGATCTTATTGATTTTCCATTAATTTATGGCCTTTTGGATCAGCTATGGTTCGAAAACACATGGTCAATCAACATAACTGTTGCTTCGTACAAGGAAAGGAGTGGTTTAGGGACATTAAATTAACTTTAATATGGAAAAGTATATTATATTCATGCCATTTTAATAACCCTTCAGAAAACTATGGCTTCAAGTTTTACAATCTAAAAATGATCTTATTGAAACTTGAGGCAGACAGGCTACACACCTGTCAGTCAAGTACAGGAATGCGAGGCTTCGGTGACTGTTCAGTTTCAGTGAGCCTATGCCCTGTGTAGGCTCGGATTCTGGTTCTTGACTAACAGGAGTAGAACCTGATGTAGACTTCTGCTGCCGTAACCCATCTGACTCGAGGTTTGAAATTGCGTTCCAAGATACATACTTTTCTGCTCATCATAGCTGTAGAGTGGATATTGGAGTTAGCTATTCCCCTCTGACCACTCAAAAAAAAAAAAAAAGGTTTCCACCCTGAGAATTAGATGGGTTTCCCATTAATTTATGGCCTTTTGGATCAGCTATGGTGGGTATTTGAATTGTGTATGAATAACAGATGGAACATCTCAGGTTTGGCTTAGTGGATAACTGCATAAATGCACAGTACAACATATTAAAAGTGCCCGGTGAATATACAGTACCAGTTGAGTTTGGACACGCCTTCTAATTCAACGGTTTCCTTTATTTAACATGCAAACTCCACACAGAAAGGCCCCCTTCAGCCACCGAGCTTGAACCCAGAAACTTTTGGTGTGAGGTGACCGTGCTAACCACTACACCACCATGCCACCCATAGTTGAGGTCTTCAGTATTGTTCTACAAATGTAGAAAATATTCAAGATACGGAAAAACCTACGAATATATACATAGCGATTAAAAAACCCCACAAGCTGGCTTTGTAAAATTAGTCTTGATAATTCCATTCCATGAAAAAGGGAGACCAAATATCATTTCCAAAATGTTTTAATTCATCTCTGGTATATACACTTAAAAAAAATTAAACACAGAACCATCAACAAAGTCACCAAAGACCTCGGACAAAACTGAGAATCGATGCATTAGTAGTATTACCTTTTTCTAACCTAAACGCTTAATGCTGATTTAGCAAACAGGTGAAATATTCCGGTTTTAAAACATGCAGCTTTGAGAACGATGCGAGTACAGCTGAAATCGTGTGTTGTGACACAAGTGGTACTTTAAAAACTGCTGTGATCAAGTGGTTTATGAAAATCAGATTAAAGCAAAGGTTTAGAAAAAATTTATGCACAAGTATCAAAAGTAACATTAGCCTCCCGAGCCTGCTTAACCTTTTAAAACGGTGCATATTCTGCATTGCAGTAACGTTTTTCCTTCTCTAGAGAAGTCGAGCGAATCATTTCAGAGGTGAAAGAAAATCACTTCTGTGTGGGAATGGCACTGTTTTGTGGCTTTGTAATTATGTTTAGAAGAGTGGTACTGAGCGCGTAAAGACAAAATTGTGCAATACTGTAATCTGCAGAAAGTGTGAATTTTGGATACTTTAATTTGCTTCACAGCAACATTCCTATATTATTTATATTTTTATATATATATATACTTTTTTTCAATAAAGAGAGAACTTTCTACCAATTTGAGCAGGATAGTAATAGCCAGTGTGAACTCTGACAAATGTATTTTGAGAAAAATGCATTATAGGGAGGATAACTGTGTGTCAAGGCTGGCACAACAAATAAGATCATTTAAGAAGGCACCCCATATGCATGCAGACCAGGAATCTGCAGAAAGCTCTGAGCTATAGCCACTGTAGAATGCCTACAACCCACACACCCTTGAGACAGCCACCAAGTTACAGTAGGAGTTTTGAAGGGAATACAGGCCTACATGATGTATAGTCAAATGCAGTCACAAATACAAAAAGGTCACAATGCAAATACTTATCATGGAAAAAGGTGTAAAGTTTGTCAAGTGCTCCATCACCCTGCTTATTTAACCTTCATATATTGCACATCTCTGTCCTTGGGTCAAATTCTAACATTTTGAAGAAGTTTTGGAGGAGAAAAAAAAAAAAACATCTCAAAAGAAAACAGGTCCCCCTAGTACTTGTGATGACTATGTAATAAGGTTGTATAATTTAAACCTAAAACTCTGCTTCACCAAACCAAATCTTTTCCTTGCTCCGAAATTTATTCACCTTGTTTATTGCTGTCTTGCTTAGGTACAGAAGACGTGTACTGGCAGCATTTACAGTCCAAACCCATCACGCTGTTTTCAGTTTCTATACAGTGTAGATAAGGAGACATTCAAGCTAAACTGCAAGCTGCTGAGGAAAAATGTTAACCATTTAGCTGCATATTAAGAACCTTTTTACATTACAAAAGCCTGACATCCATGCACCCCCATTTAAAGAGCCTAATGCTTAGTAATTAAGGCCAGAGATTTAGTTTTGCCTTATTCTAGCACTGTCACACCAATCTGTATACATCCACCTGTAAGGCCTGAAGTCTTATTGCCGTACTGCACATACCTCTGACACAAACCAAGTCACAGAATGAGACCTTTAAAGGCTTCCTGGCTACTTGTAAACAGTCTACTTACATTTTCCCCCACTGATTTAAAAAAAAAAAAAAAGACACACTTCAGAATTTTCAGAGTATATCTCTTTGTTGGACTACACTGCCATAACTCCTGAAAAGCTGGTTTTCCAGACAGAGATCAAGTCTAGTTTGGGACTAAATATGCTTATAGATCACTGAAAACAGTTCACAGTCAACAATTAGGCTAAATTCACGTGTGTTGTGACGTCCCTTTGATATCTCAGCTTGCCTGAGTGGGCCGCATGTTCGTTCCTCCACCATTAGTTCCTGCTTTGTGGGCTCCTGCTGTCACGTGGAAACCTGACTGAACAGCATTTGTGGCTGTAGGCTGTAACAAGCCTCCTGCATTTCCTGATGGCCCCACCCACTGCGTGGAGCCATAAGGAGCACAGGGGTAGGTGTGCTGCTGGGTTGGCAAGCACAATGAACCCTTCCTTCCAGCAGAAGAGTTGGAGCAGGGAGCACATACAGGACCACCCATGGGGCACAACTGCCCTGGTGCAGAGAACTTGCGAGGAACTGTCTATAAAGTAAAAAAAAAAAAAAAGAAAAGAAAAAAAAGTTTTTACAGATACGTTAAATTGATTAATTCATAATGATTAAAAAGACATTACAGCTAATAAAAGTGAACCATGATGAGCATTACTTACATCAAAGCTTTGTGAATTTTGTTTGCCATTCTTTTTGACCTGTGCGTGGCTCATGGCATCCCGAGCAAAATCATCCACCAGCTGGTGGAGCTCATCTGTAAACATGCCTTTTCGTGGAAGGTTCGCAGCTTGGTTTGACCCATTTTCTGCTTTATTTGTGAGGATGGTCCCTGTAATGGACATTAGGAGAAACAGGACACAGAGAAGAAAACTTAAATCACAGGCCGTTAAGTTAATAAGTGAAATAAAGTTATTTAGTCCAAAAATAACTCAATGTGTATAGAAATTACAGACTCAAAAACAAATAAAGAGGCAAAACCTTCTGACTGAACATCCTGAACAAATGTATTTGGAGGATCTGGAACGTTCTCTGTAGCTGGTTGACTGACTGAAGCCTGTTTGTTACGTTTATCTCCTGCAAGAACAGGAAAGAATTTTCAAAAACTGGGATTTGCCATCGTGACTAATCTACAGTATTTAGCAATTATCCACCGAGCCTGAGGCAGTAACTGTTTTAGTATAAATGCACAGGTGATTATTTAAAAAAGGATTTCAAACTTCAAAAGCAGCATGCAAATGTAATCACGGCATGGCGCAGGCTTGTGCCAGTTATCTGTGCAGAGTCACAGAAAATACTTTGTTTTGAAACTGATAAATCACAATTCCACCTTACATTTGAATAGTATGAGGCTAAACTTCATAGCATCTTTACTGAATTTAGGAACAGTATTTCTTTCATA
This sequence comes from Cathorops melanopus, assembly GCA_027576115.1. Taxonomy (NCBI): domain Eukaryota; kingdom Metazoa; phylum Chordata; class Actinopteri; order Siluriformes; family Ariidae; genus Cathorops; species Cathorops melanopus. Next base: position 49,199,056 of record JAODLJ010000027.1, read on the forward strand.
ATTTGTAATTCTTCCTCCCTTACTGTGACGAAGTGATTGGCCCACTGAGCTCTACATAAAAATCTGGAGAGCTCACAGGCTCAGAGTGAAGCTATCTGGCTGCCATCTTACCACTTGCACTGTGGAGTGGAACGGTCATTTAGACTACTGGAAGCTACACAAAACTGGACAAGTTATTTCCGTAGTTGGTGAGAAAAATTACAAGAAAAATGCCTGCTTGTGCAGCAGTGAACTGTACAAACCGTCAAGTCAAAGGTTGTGGACGGACATTTCACCTGTGAGTATTGGTGGTGTGTGATCATTTTTAACGTTTGTGTGCAGTGCCATGTGTGTGGCCCTCCTACAGCATTTTCTGATGGTTTGCAAGAGTGAAGGCGGGGAAGACGACCCACAGAAAATCTCATATATCGTCTTGTCTGTTTTTGTTGAAAATCTGACATTGATATCTAGGATGAAGTCAGATTTTCGATGGAAACGTCCCAGACTAGATCAAAGCCAAAGTCTCGACGTGTTTGATACTGAATGGGAGAGCTCAAGTTCAACAGCTCAAATTCAAAAAGAAAAATGAACTGAGTAAATTAGCCTCAGTAGCCTAAATGAAAGAAAGACCATAGCATTAGGCAGAAATGGCAGTGAAGGATGCAAATAAAAGAGCCGTTCAAAAAAAAAAAAAAATCCTTGACTGGACTGGAAAAGGGAAGGGGGGGAAAAAAAAAAAAGTGAAGAGGAGAGCACTATGTAAAGAATGTGGGTAAAGTTGAGAAAATAAGAAAAGGTAAAGAAAAAAAAGGAGTCAGGAAATGCTTTTCTTGGGGCAAGTTTGATCGGATACGATGGTTTAACACATAAGCCAAATACATGCGATGTAAGTGGAAAGATGGCTTCATTCGTCTCTACAACGGGGAATAAGCTAGGAGCTCTCCAGATTTTATACAGAGCTCAGTGTATTGGCCACCATTTTGCTGAGTCACTCAAGGTGATTACTGAGAAATAGTCTGACTTTCTCGATAATCAGCACGCACAATTTTATATAAAATCACATGCGTATTTATACTAAATGGACAATAGAGCGTCTTTGTAGAAAATTATCTTGGTAATATACCTTGCTGATGAGGGCTGCTGTGGATGCTGCCACTACGGGAGGATTTGTTGCTCTTGCTTTTGGTTAGCCTGCGCCGGCCTCCTGCCACCGATACAGTGGAGGAGGCCACTATGGAGGGACGCGTTTTGCCCATCCGTTCAAACAGCTCCTCAAGTTCCTTCTTCTGTTTAGACTGCAAGGCCTGGCTCTCCATCAAATGCCTGTTGAAAGTAAAGAAATGAAGGCACATAAAATCAGGGAGGGAAAAAAAAAAAAAATCTCAAGGTGCACTGAACATTAACAAAATCCTACCTCTCCCTTAGCTGTCTGATCTCTTTCTTAAAGGCTTCATCCTCTGGCTCAGAGTCATCACTGCTTAAGTTCTGGGAGTTAGACTGGACTATGGGTACGCTTAATTTGCTAACATCTTCCTCTTCTTTTGAGCCTGCATCCTCCTTTCCAGCTGGAGTAACTGAGAAACGTCCCACTTTGACATCAGCACTGGAGGTCACCTGAAAGCGCCCAACTGTTGTCGTAGTAGTAGTAGCAGCAGCAGCAGCAGGAGGAGGAGGAGATGCAGGAGGAGGAATGGATTCTGAAAGGTTATGTCCAGGGCTTGGCAGGGTTTGATGCTTATGAAGAGTGTTTTCAGGGCTTGAGACTGTTGAGGATGTTGAGGACGTAGATGAAGTTGAGGATGAAGATGACAGTATGGTATTCTGACAAGAGGTACCATCCACAACTTGATCAACAGCCACAGAAACCTGGAGACAAGATTATTTTAAAAAAACATGTTGAAATAGGATTGTTGGAAGGTTCAGTTAACCAAAAGACAGGAACGTTTCTCACTACCTGAAATCGGCCAAGTCTAATACCATCAGTTGGTGGCGTCACTGGCTGTTTGTTCTCTAAAGTAGTCAGGCCGTCTTGGGGTCCATTTAAAGTCTAAATTATAGGAAAAAGTTTTATTTAAAGAAAAAGAAAAAAAAAAAAAAAGGTGGTGAAAAAGACTGCACCAATACAAGGACACCAGCAGAAACCCTGAAAAGTACAAATTGTGCTTACCTGTAGTCTTTGTACACCAGGATCTACTTGACCAGTTTGCACTTGTACAGTAGTTGGACCTCCTTGGCTTTGAGAGGTAAACATGCCAGGAACAAAGTGCCCACTGGAGTTCAGAGACAAGCTAGCTGGTGTCACATGGCCTGCAGTGGAGACCAGACCAGGAGGTGGAGAACTGATGGTGTTGGGAGGTGAGGAGGTAGGGGCCACATCTGATGCATCAGGCTGGGCTGAGGAGCCTGAGGAGGAACCTTGGTCATGGAATAGAGAACGGAGCTTCTTGTCCAGTGCCTGGATATCCTCGATGCCTGGTGACTTTCCCTGTGTCTCCCCCTCACTCTCCGCACACTGGCTGGGGGCAACTACCGGCAGAGGTGTGGGGGTGGAAGCGTGGGCAGGAGGCTGTTCTCCAACAGAGGTTGGAACAGTGATGCTGCTCTCAGGCAGCTGGTAGGGAACAGATGGAGTGGGAAGCGAGGTGCGACGCTGAGTGAGAAGCTGATCTGATGGGGCAAGGGAAGGGGATGTCCTGCCTGTTCGAGGTATCTGAGCAGAAGTAGGTGGGGAATTGGAACCAACAGGCATAGTAGCAGAGGCGTTCTGTGCAACTGGGGCCTGGTATACAGGTTGAGGAGGTAATACTGAGGGCTGGCTGGTGCTGGGAGGCATTATAGTTTGCCCCTGTTGTGTATGGTTAGCTGGGGCAGGATCAGACACTAAAGCAAGAAAAAGCAAGGTAGCTCAATCAAATGCATGTCATACACCAATGCAAGATCCTTATCCCTGCATCAGAAGAAATGACTCACCTGCCAGGTCATCTGCAAAAGATGTGCTGGCAGAAGGAGTGCCAAAAAATGACTCTCGAAGTCGTGATTCTGGTACAGGGCTGACAATGAAACGCCGCCCTGCTGAGTGCACCACCTGTGCAGCCATGCTGGGTGGCAGAGCTGTTAACAAAAAGGGATAAATATCAATATTAGGCAGTCGTGATACAATACCAACTTAACCTAAAAACGTCCATTATATTGTGCTTACCTGGCAGTTTAGGACTTGATATCGCTGGTATTTGTTGGTTTGCATCATCGGTCATCTATAATAAAAGACTGAACGTTAATAGACTTGCTTGTATGTTAGCCCGAGTGTTAATGAAAGTGCTGATAATTAAATACCTGAGAATGGCCTTCTTTAGCAGCTTCTCTTTTCTCATCTGCCATGTCTATAACCTCTTGCACCTGCTCTATAAAAGACTCGCGCTCACTCTCCAGAATGAAGTCACTCTTGACCTGAGTGCACAGTAAAATCCTTTTTTAACAAAAACTTCTTGCACATCAACAAAATGGTTGAAAGTCATTCGTTTTACAATAAGAGTTGGCCATGACAGTGGGCAAACTGACTGGCACAAAGTGGCAGGAGGAGCGACTCTACATAACATAAAAAGCTAAGTATTTTTCACCATTAACACCGAGTACGGGATTAAGCAGGGTTCAGCAGAAACTGAAGAGCCAAATATTTTTAGCTCATTATGACACTGATGCAGTGCATAGATGCATTCCATACATTCATTTCCCTCCACAATTTTATTTTTACTGGAAAGACAGCCGATTGGTGGCCAAATGTGCATTTTTTTCCCCTGTATATTTCATAGATGGCTTGTATGGATATCGTGCTAGTCTGGCAATACCAGACAAACCATGGTGACTTGGCAGACATGAGGCTAAACATCGCTGCCCAGGTGCACGAAGGGTTAAGCAGCAGAAATTATGAACTTCCTAGCTTGCGTAGAGCAAGATCAAGTTTAATCTTGATTATGGGTGATTAAGTGGCATTCTCTGGCAGGAAAGTGCTTCAGTAAAGAGCTGTATCCAGCTAGCTAGGTTGTAGTTTTTGTGTTATGAGACATGAAAGGGGGAAAAAAAAGGCTACCATGATCTGTGCAATTTCTTCAGGGTTGTCTCCATCCAGGTCAAACTTAAAGGTCACCATTTTCCTGTTATGGGTTTCCAGTTGGCATTCAGCCACTCTGTCACCGATATTGGAAATCTGAAACACAATCACAGATACAGAGGAAAATAATTAGGCATTTGGGAATGTTTTCATTAATAAACAATGTTTTTCCCCCATTCTGTGACTGCTGAACTGTTTTTGTTTAAAAAAAAAAAACAAAAACCTGTAGCTTGAGTGAACAAAACCACTCTACATTAACCATACGATAATATTTATACGGTCTTGGGTAGTGAAAAACTGCATGCAATTGGGATTACATTATCTACTTT
>JAODLJ010000027.1:50098138-50109599 GCA_027576115.1 Cathorops melanopus
GTGGGGGAAACCGGAGCACCCAGAGGAAACCCACACAGACACGGGGAGAACATGCAAACTCCACACAGAAAGGCCGCTGGGCTCGAACCCAGGACCTTCTTGCTGTGAGGCGACAGTGCTAACCACTACACCACCATGCCACCCTTACTTTCAACTTTTTTTTTTTAATAAACAGGAAGCACTTTGTTCGTTGTTAGTTCATTAGTACTGACCTTCTCATCAGTCAACACTGTAGTTGTGTTCAGTACTGTGGATAAAAGAGTAGAGCTGAGTGTTGAACTGAAGGATGAGTGTCTCTGTCACTACCTCATGTTTCAACATGTTACACTAGAACATGCAGGTGTTTCCTTTTCCTCCCAAGAACGCATGTCGAAATCCGTTTTGCTAATCTGCCAATATTAACTGGCTATATTTAACCAAGTTAGCATGCTTTCTTTGCTAATTCCAATAACATACGCTATATGGCCAAATGTTTATGAACACCTCACCATTATATCCATATGTGGTTCATCTCCAAACTAAATTTCCTTTCACTGGAACTAAGAGGCCCAAACCTGTTCCAGCATCGCAATGTCCCTGGATGCAAAGTGAGTTCCAGGAAGACATGGTCTGCCAAAATCGGAGTGGAAGAACTAAAATGGATTGCACCTCAACCCCACTGAATACCTTTAGGATGAACTGGAACTCCGACTGCACCCCAGGTCTCCTCACCTGACTTCTATGAACACAAATCCGCATCGTTTCTCTTTACTTAGTTGAGTTCTTGACATAGAGTGGCGGCTACAATTATTGACAGTCCATAATTATTGACACCTTTTCAGATTTACCAATAAAAAAACAATTTTACAAAGGTGAGTTTCAGTTACAACAGTTAATCAATCAACCGGAAGACCGCCCTTTGATCTTGTCGTCTGATGACACAGCTCATTACCTGAGATGAAATTTTTTTTTTAGCACAATCAGCAATTTGAAGAAAACCCAGATGTTATCATCGCAGGCAAGCATGGTGAAAAGATCATGGATGTGTTTTTACTCATTAAATTCACCAATATTTCATGATATCCTTGTCAAAATCTACTTTGTTTCTTACTCTTTCATTTGACAGTGGCCATTTTGTATCTAAACGCACATTCTACGGTATGTAAAACAAATTTTAAATAAAAACTGTTTTGTTAACTTAATACCACAGACCGATTTTTAAAAAAATAATCATCTGGATGTCGATAACTGTGGACAAAGGTGTCGATAATTGTGGAATGTTGCCACGTCATCCGATACGCTAAGTAATTAGGAATCGACTCATTTTCTTCCACTGGAAGTTTGAGTAATTATTCATGCACAATTTATGTATTGAAAGTCTTTTCTACTTTTCCAATGATCGTTAAGGTGCCGATAATTGAAGCCACCGCTCTAATATGGATTACTACAATTGTTGAATAGGCTATTTACTGTATTATTATTTATTATTTGATCTGAAACACATTAAGAAGGCAAGAAACTAGTCCACTAATTAACTTTGGACGAAGTAACACTATTAATCGAAAAACCTTCCAGGTGACTACCTTATGAAGCTGGTTAAGATAATGACAATAGTGTCATCAAGGTGGCTACTCTGAAGAATCTAAAATATGAAATATTTTGTTTTTAATACTTTTTTTACCACATAAGTCCATGTTATTTCATAGTTTTGATGTCTTCAGTATTGTTCTATAATGTAAAAAACAGTCAAAATGCAGAAAATCCTATGAGTGAGTAGGGGTGTACAAACTTTTCAGGCAAAACTGCATGCTGTAAGAGTTTTAGATAAGTAATAAAAGTTACTTTTCACATGAAAACATGACATGAACTTAATTTCATCAGTAAAACCATTTACTTTTTACATTTACAAGTAGTGACTTTTTTTAAACTTTCACTTGAGTACATATTTTGGCACCCCAAACATTATGACCACTGACAGACGATGTGAATAACATTGATTATCTCATTACAGCGGCACCTGTCAAGGGGTGGGATATATTAGGCAGCAAGAGAACAGTTAGCTCTTGAAGTTGATGTGTTGGAAGCAGGAAAAATGGGCAAGTGTAAGGATTAGTGTGCATCCATTTTTTAATCAAGTATCCCACACATTATTTACATGTATAATGTATAAGTACCTTGTCCACCATGGCCATTGTGGCAACGGTATGAAAGTATTTGCAGGTTTATGAGCCAGAATGCTCCTTATCTGCCCTGCTTTACCAGACTTCATCTTCCAGTTATTTGACACAATAAAAGTCTTAAAAACTACTTTTAAAGAAATTAGATTTGAAATATAGATATCAAAAACCTGAAATACTTCAAATTTTGTCCTTAAAATTTGTGACAAATTTTTAAGTATTTAGATTTTAGCTGCTTCTCTTCCGTCACTATCAGTCGCTTTGTAAAATGTACATTTTTAATTGTATTTATGAGCAGTGTTGACAGAGCACATAGGCCACAGGAGCTCATACTTCCTTTACAAAATGATAACTATCGCAAATTGGTCACAATTTTAGCACAAGATCATCTAATCTTTCTTACACGTGTCAGGAAAGAACCCAAGCATCTATGAATTTTGCTATGAGCTTTATTGTGCGTTAAAAGACAGGTTGTTTAGTTTTTGTTCCTCTTTCTCTCACTCTCTCTCTCACACACGTTATAGAACGATCTGCATCAAGGACACTTTTTTTAAAATGCAAAGTCATCACTACTACTCAGCACCTGAGTCTCCCACTGTATAATTAATAAGCCTGTGATTTCTCATACATCTGGTTCTAATAAATGTACACCTTCCTCTCTGGATGCAGGGACGGTTCAGATGCTATGCTGCATCTCTGAGCACTTTTAAGGAGTACGCAGCTTGATTTGCCAAATTCCATTTCATAGCATCAACGTTCAGTGAAATACACTGACTGGATTATAAAATATAAATAAAAGGCAAAAAAAAATATATATATATGGCCTAACTTCAGTGGAAGAGTTCTCCCTCATTCTCAGTAACACTCACACACCCTATGCTCTATTTATAATGAGCATATACGAGCATACTAGCATCACACACCAAGATACATTTCTCGTACTGATTAATGAATATGCAAGAAACAGTCCTCATTTTCTGTAAAATAAATACTGACCCATATTTTACATCATTGATCTTTTACATTATATTCAAAATAAAAGAAGACACAAATGGAGTTGAATGCTAGTCACTAAACAGTAGTGGTGACGACAATCATTTTCAGTTGGTTGCAGCACAGGACACGGAGCCCCAGTGCTAATCTCTCATGTCGGAGTCTTTACTTCCACAAGGTGGTTCTTTGACTGAGGAATGGGAGTGTGATGTATACTGTAAAAAGTATACATGACTGAAAGTTGTTTAAACACTGAAGCTCTCCCCACAACCACATGTACCCTTGATGTTGGGGTTGTTGAACACAAACTCGCTGGACAGTTTTGTCTCAACAAAATCCATCTCTGTACCCAACAATGTCAGCTGAGCCTTCTTCTCAATGAAAATTCTCACACCTGAGAAAAGAGCACAAACACACATTTATGTTTAGAACATGAACAGATCTTTGCTGCAGGAAACTGATTCATCATGTGCTACAGAGGAAATGCGAGGCACTGTGTTGGCGTCCCAGCACGTCAGGTTCTAAAGCCTAGGTCACAATCGGACGTACGATTTTTGACATTTCCCAAGTTGCTGCGTTTTTCTTGTTCGTGGAGAAAGACGCACGTTGGCCGTAAGTTTGTCTTGCAACCTGAAAAAAACGTAAGCACCCGCAGAGTTTGTTTGACATGACAAAGAACCTCTGCGGCCAGTCTACGGTTCGAAAATCAGCACGTCACACGCGCGCCCTCGGTGCGTTTCACGCACGCCCTCCTTGCGGTTTTTGCACGTAGACCAGCCGTAGGAGCGCGTACGGCCGGTTGTGACCGAGGCATTACAGAGCCGGGCAGTGTACTACAGTGGGGAACTGGGAAAGCCCCACACACACACCTGGAGAGACATTTCATACAGATTTTACAAGTATTTTACAGTGGAACGGTGAGTAATTTAATAAGAGATACTTTTAATGATCCGTTGCAGGAAATTAGATTGTTACAGCAGCAAAGACACAAACACATGCGCACACAGAGTCCATATTAAATAAACAGACATATTGCTAAAAAAAAGTGTATCGACAATGAGCATAAAAGTGCTGACAGTATATTTAAGTCTAAAACAATGACAAAAATTAAAGAAGTAAGTAAATAAGAGGATTTAAAAACTGAGAGCGTGTGGATAAAAGGACCAGCTGAAAATGCACCAAATGGCATGTAAATTTCAAAATCTTCTGCGGGGGGCCCGCCCCCAGAACCCCCAAGCATTAGACTGTCGCGGCGTAGCCCCCACAAATTCCAGAGCCACCTACTACTTTTTTTTTTAAATAGCCAGCAGCTTCAGAGTTTCTGGAGAACCCTGGCAGTATCCTCTACGGAATGTCTCTGCAGGGAAATGCTCGCATATGAAACCCATCAGTGGACAAATCTTTCTGCTGCTTGTTTGATGAGGTGAAACCGTTTGAGGTAATGAAATCAGGGCTCGATATTAAGTTTTAAACCCACTTGCCCTGGGGACCAAGTGGGGGTAAATCTCCACTTGCCCAACCCCGCCCAATATTATCACTTTCCCCCTGTTTTGCAAGCACTACCCCGTTTTTTAAAAATGTATGTATGTATTTATTTATTTATTTATTTATTTTTAAGGAGAACCATAGAATAATTGTGAATTGCAAGATAAAATGAAGATCAGACGTTGAGTTGAAGTTTAGTTATTGGTTATTTTTTATTTGTAACAGACAATAACAATTTTATCCAAAATAGTTTTCCTGACTTAGTCGATTTATTTCCATTTCACACGCATGCAGATGTTGTAAAGTTCAGTGTGTTTGTGTAGAACTCTCTCAGACTGTAGGTTCATTACTCAATAATGTAGAAATCATAAAATAGAAATCTATAACAGTTTGTATGAATAAAAGAATAGGGTGCCAAGACTTGTGAACAGTACTCTGTTTGAGAATTATTTTTTTGGTTATATCCTCCACCTCTAGGTTTTAAAAAAAAAAAAAAACCCACGCTGTGTCATGACAGACAGGATAATGTTCGAGTTTAAAATTTAGTGTGTAGGTTCTGGGCGTTTTTTAATACAGACCTGGCAACCTGTAACTGAATTAGTGCAGCCAGTCTGTCATGACGCAGTGCGGTGTGTGGTGGATTTATTTTTATATATAAGGAAGATGTATAAATATTTTGCACAGAACTGTCTTCCTCTGATAACAGAAACAAAGCTCCAGCTCTCTCTGCTCTTAATCTGATCTGTTCTTTCAGGATTTATCACACGTCACTCCTTGTTGAATTTTATTTTATTTTTTTTAATGCCCGAGTTGTTTGAAACCAATCTGGGTTTTCTGTGTCGAATAAGGAAGCGGCTTTACCTTTAATAAAATCAAACACTTTCATGAAGGAGCTGACTCAAATGCGAGCAGGAAAAAAAAAAAAAGATTCTTAAACTCTTCCATCCTCACTTCCGACTTTTGTTTTTGTAAAATACATTTTAAATACAATTGTGAATTTCTCTGGCGTTTTCAGGCTGAGCTCCTCTCCTCATCTTCTTTAACCACTCATTTCCTCGTTCTTGAAGCATTTGCTTCTATTTAACATTTTTCTTGATAGCAGGGAGACAGTAATGCCTTTTATCTATTTGTCTGTTTGAACAAGCAAAAACAGCGCAAAAATTAACCATACTGAAGACAGATGAAGCCTTGCTTGCATGAAAGATGGTGTCTGTCTGACCCCAGCTGTAATTATCACGTGATGCGTGACGTCAATGACTGGGGTCTATAAACTGTACGTGTACCATACTACAACAGCGGGGGAATATAAAATAACTTGCAAAGCAGTAAATGAAACCAAGACGAAGAAAACAGCCAAGACATAATGGCGGATACGTAGTGAGGGACGCTTTTAGGAACTGAAATGAAAAATCAGAAAGCCTAATTGTTGTAGTGCTAGTTTGTAATATCTGCTCATTCCAGCTTGCCTGGTCGGGCATGTCTGGGACATATCCCACTTGCCCGAATGCATGTTTCACTTGCCCCGAGCAATCGGGCAGTCCTTAATGTCAAACCTTGTTGAGAAAGATGGGTTTCATGCAGTCTTGATTAATTTTTATTCCCCGCTGGCCAAAAGGCCCAAAGGGGGATTATGTCCATCTGTCTGTCCGTCCCGGAAAGGGTACTCGCATTCTAAAATGAACTCCCCTCACAATTTTTGGAGCAATTTCACGAAACTTGACAGGGCTCTTTGTTATATGTTGGTAATACGCGGATTGCAGTTTCATTCAATTCAGTTGCATTTTACCAGAGTTACAGCCCTTGATTACCAAACTTGTACTTTGACGATTTCATGAGGGTGTGCTCGTCTTCTGAAATGAACTCCTCTCACGATTTTTGCAGGAATTTCATGAAACTTAACAAAAGGCTTTGTTATATGTTGATGATATGCATATTGCAATTTAGTTCAATTCAGTCAAATGTTTTTCATTGTCGGGGCCCTTGATTACCAAACTTGTACTTTTGATAGTTTCATGAAAGTGTTTTCATCTTCTGAAATCAGCTCCTTTCACAATTTTTGCAGGAATCTTCCAAAACTTTGCAAAAGGTTTCGCTATATGTCTAACGTGCATATTGCAATTTTCTTCAATTCGGTCACATTTCACCAGAGTTATGGTCCTTGGTTACCAAACTTGTACTTCGACAATTTCATGAGCGTGTATTAAGCACTTGTAGCATAGATATAGTTGCCAGCAGGGGATATTGCGCTCTCCGAGCACTCTTGTTTCATTTTCAGCTGGGTTACAAATATTTAGGTACAAGTCAGTCTAAGTGTTAACATCTATGCTGTTCTACCACTATAGCATTATGGCAAAAGCAGGGATAATCACTGTGTTTTTTGTTTTTTTTTATCTTTTTAGTTTAAGCTTCCGAAACGACAAGCTGCGTCTACTTGACGTGGGTAGTTGCTTCAATCCCTTCTTGAAGTTTGATGAGTTCCTCACAGTAGGAATAGACATAGTGCCTGCGGTTGAGGTATGCATACTCAGTATTTTTACATCGAACCTAAATGTGAGAACAATGCCATTTCCTTCCCTTTTAATGTATGTGTAGTCATAACAACATTGCACAGTCATCCATTGTGTTTCTGCTTTCTTTAATTCCAGAGCGTGTACAAATGTGACTTCCTGAATCTGCAGCTTCAGCAGCCTTTGCAGCTGGCGAGCGATGCGCTCAATGCGTTCTTGCGCCAGCTGCGCGACCCTATCGAGACACTTCCTGGGCAGCTCTTTCACGTGGTCGTGTTCTCCTTATTGCTCTCCTACTTCCCCTCACCGTACCAGCGCTGGCTGTGCTGCAAGAAGGCCCACGAGCTCCTGGCGCTGCACGGTCTTCTCCTGATCATTACCCCCGACTCGTCACATCAGGGTCGCCACGCACTCATGATGCGCAGTTGGCGCGTAGCCATCGAGTCCCTGGGTTTCAGGCGCTACAAATACGTCAAATTCTCCCACATGCACATGCTCGCCTTCCGCAAGGTCTCCATCACTACCAGCAGCGACCTAGTGAGTCACAACTACCCCGAGATGCTGTACATCCCGCAGGATTTCGGCATGCTCGACGAAGATGACGTGTTCAGGGACTCGTGCCAGCCAGCGCGCTCCGACTCTGAGGACGAGCATCTGGCGCAGTGTTTCACCGAGCTCCCCGAAACATCCTATGACTCAGACTCCGGCGAGAGTCAAAGCGGCTCGGTGCCATTTCACGAACTGGAGGACCCTGTTCTGCTGTACAGCTGAAGCCCGGGCTGTTTTGTCCAGCCATGTTGGCAAATTAACACCAGGCTTTCTTATCCTTAGTGCTTTTTACAAGAAAGCTCCCAGCTCTTTTACTCTCGCTTCTTTTTATGTGAAATGATGCAGTTTGCACAGTTTATGAAATGAACATGTGCCATGGATAGTTGGGCAGGTCCATCTCTCCCATGTTGCTATGTTGACCCCATGACAGTCAGGCTTCTGATGACCATACATTAAAGCCTTTAATGTTGCAGGTGCTAACGTGACGTGGGAGAGACACGGCGGATGTTGAATTAAGATAAAGGATGTTTACACTTAGGTGGTGTTGAGCTTTTTAATAGGTAAAGAAAACGCACCGTTTTACACGTTTAAACATATCCACACAGTGGCGAGTACCGGTTGTAGTTTGGCAATTAAAACGGGTTGATTTGGCGAATAAAGCAGCTGAGCAAGCTCAGGATTTGTGTGCTGTTATTCAGTGCATATGTGATTTTGAGACTTTTTCAAATAGACCTTTTCAAGCAACAAATAACCTTTTTTTTTTTTTTTGTATCGTAGACTTGCACACTGTCGTTGGCGAAGTTAAGAATACAGTAGTTTAACTAGTGATTGTGCAGAATTTATTTTTTGATCGGTTAGCCGCTGTAGAGTGCACTCCTTGTAGAATTTTACACAAGCGTTTTTTGAAGTGATATTTGTAGCATTTTACGTGTTTAGTAACTCTGTATTGTGCTTGCTTATGTGACCCTGAGACTATGTGTTTTTCTAAAGGTTTGTTGGACATGGTCCTGTTTTATAAAGTAGTTGTAGTCAGAACTAAAGAAGACTAGAGGAGAGGTAGGTTTGCGGGGTGTTTGTGTGGTGGTTGTTACTAACTTTTTTTTTTGCGAGCGAAAGTGCAAAGAGCATATTTTAGCTGTGAACATAGTTATAGAAGGTAACGGTAAAAACGTATAACCAGTAGATGTATGCGGTTGATTTCAATGCACATGTAGTTAACAAGAAAAGTTTGTCATAGCTTTACTGAATATTGAATGGTTTTTCTTTCAATTTTTAAGGCAAACTCCAAAATTTTCAAACGTCTTAAGCTGTTTGCGCTGTTTTTGATTGATTATAAGTGATTTTACATACATACATGCATGCATACACTGAGCATTTCTTGCTAAAAACAAATTAAATACGTTTGAATAATATTTCCAAGCTTTGAAAGTGTTTTTGGTGGATTTAACCTCAGTGAGGTTTTCCCCTCATATCACGTTTATTTGTACAAAGTGCTTTAAGTTCTCTTTGTATTTCACTGTGAATAGGCAGTTTCCTTCGCTGCAGCAGTTGCACTTCTTTAAGAACACACTCTTTGGAGACATTTAATAAGAGCGCCTTATTTTTCGCAAGAACGACGACGCATTATTTCACATGCGAAAGTTGTGCATTATTCCAAAACGCATTTTTATCCCGGCAGGTTCTTTACATTTAGAACAGTACACAAGGGTACACAAATACCGTATACGAAATATTCATCTATCCAGAGTGAGTGAGTCTTAAAGCTTTGAGCGGTTGTGTATACAATTGCAGTCTGAACACATTTTTGAAACACAAGTCACTTTTGAGGGTGCTCGAGAAGCGCACACTGGAAGACCGGTTCTGTCTTTGTAATACAGAATCTGTTAGAAAAATTGGTGCCTTTTATCCTGAACTGTATTTTTACGACTTAAACTGGAATAAAGGACAAAATAATGTGGTTTGCTGCATGATGGACAAATCCTGGAATTGGACAGAAGCCAAATTCTGAAGCGTTTAAAGAAATGACTGGCTCTTAAACAGATATGGTGATTATCACCACGTAATACTGTCACTTTAATTGCATTAGCAATAGTATTACAGGCTTTAAGCATGCTCTTGGTTCATTAGACTATTGGATGTTTTACTACAAAGATGTTTTTGTGCTCTTATGTGAGGTGGTACGTTTGTCCTTTTTCTTGGTCCTGTGTGCATGAATAGTTTCTCTTTAGTGTTTGGAGTTCAGGATTGTCAGTGCGATTTTTATTGTTTGTGGGTTTTTTGTTTATTTGTATTTTAGCAACCTGCTCCTTTATAAATGAGTGTGTTGCTTACACATGCAAAATGTTAATAAAAAAAAAAAAAGACATCTGATTTTGTTCGTCTTCTGTATTTTATTCATTCAGTGAGGTTTCCAAAGGTTTGGAGGAGGTATGCAAATAGTTGTTTAAAAAAAAAATTAGATATGATTTGTAAAATGATGTAAATAGTTGAATAAATAAAATAGCATAATGTTTTGTATGTGTGCATGCACATCTACAGTGCCCTCCATGATTATTGTCGTCCCCACCACCCTGTAAAAAAGAGGTTAGGAAAAAAAAAATCCACCTTTTGGTGAAGTAGTTTCATCTCACGCTGGGAGGAGAAAAATCCAAAATGAGGAAATAAATTTGTTCAGACAAAAACAAATTGCTCATCAAGAAATAATTTGATTGTCCGTGCCTTTTGGTGTTGCCGAGCTCATCAGTGTGTTCCTTCTGTTTAAGAATGTACCAAATTGTTGATTTGGCCACTCCTGATATCTCTCTGACAGGTCTGTTTTTGTTTTTTTGTTTCACCCTAATGATGGCCGCCTTCCTTTGCATCGACACTCATCTGGACCTCATGTTGAGAATTGATATGAACAGCTGCCAAATGCAAATTCAACCCTTGGAATCAACTCCAGACATTTTCATCTCCTTAGTTTGTCATGAAATAATGAGGAAATGGGCCATAACTGGCTACGAAACTGTTTATTGCGTTAGATTACTGTCATTTAGCAGATGCTCTTATCTAGAGTGATGTACAACGTGTGTGTGTGCGCGCTCATTGCTCACTTGCATGTGTGTTCAGTGCTTCAGATGGGTTAAATGCAGAGGAAGAATTTTGTTGTGCTCGAGTGTACATGTGATCAATAAAGGCTGCTGCTTCATACCCAGAGCAACCTGGGGAGCAGTTGGGGGTTACTTCAGTCATTCCTGCTGGTCCAGGGAATCAACCCACCAAACTTTTGATCCCAAAGCTGCACGTCTAACCATTGGGTCATGGCTTCACCCCATGATGATTTATCAGTCAGTTGTCCAAATACTCTTGAGCCTGTAAAAATGGACCTGTGGAAAAAAAATGTCTGTAATCCCTAAAAGGTTAATACCATGAACAAGTGTTAAATGGTTTGCAGAAATTCTACCCTTCAATCACAACTTGATCGCTTCATTTCAAATCCATTGTGGTATTGTACAGAGGTAAAATTCTGAAAATCATGTCACTGTCCAAATACTTACAAACCTGATTGTAGATCTTTGTTTGGAACAAATGTGCACCTGCATGATCACACACTTAGCTAATCAGCCAATCATTTGGCAGCAGTGCAATGCATAAAATTATGCAGATACAGGTCAAGAGCTTCCATCCATCCATCATTCGTAACCATTTATCCTGGGCAGGGTCACAGGCAAGCTGGAGCCTATCCCAGCTGACTACGGGCGAAAGGCGGGGTACACCCTGGACAAGTCGCCA
>JAODLJ010000027.1:51732438-51742484 GCA_027576115.1 Cathorops melanopus
TATCTACTTTTAGGACTTGTGTGAAAATCTGATGATGTTTTAGGTCATATTTATACAGAAATACAGAAAATTCTAAAGGGTTCACAAACTTTCAAGCATCACTGTATATATCATGTTGCTAACTTTTATTTATCACTCTCTTACTTTTCTTCGACTTGGAGCTACTATAATGTGAATTTCTCTGATGAAGATTAATAACATTCATTTTTATCTTTGAGTGCTGCCTCAATACTTGCCAACATTTTCATGTTTGAATGTATATTTGATGATTTATTGGCAACATTTATTGAGCTTTTAAGTTCATGTCCTTGATCATATTGCACACAGTTCATCGTAATCATCCATTAACTCTTGAGCAATGCCATTTGGTCACCTCCAAACATCTTGTTTTTTTATATTTATGTTGTCACCATGCACGTGCATGTAGGGTAATGTTTCATTCCAGCATTCATCACCTCAGCTATCAAGTTGTTTCACTTCAAAATATGTGACACTGTTGACAGACAGACAAAAAAAAAAAAAAAAGAAATACAAATTATATGCTGCATATGAGCCTTAAATTTTGTTTTGTTTTGTTTTTCCCTCCAACTCCTTTAGCAATCATTGTTCGTGGGCTCGAGTGCTGGTGTCGCACAGGTTTCTCTGCATCGCTGCAGCTTGTACGGTAAAGCATGTGCTGAGTGCTGCCTGGCACGAGACCCCTACTGCGCCTGGGATGGGCACACCTGCACACACTATGTTCCTAGTGCTAAACGCCGCTACCGCAGACAAGACATCAGACATGCAAACCTAGCACTGCAATGCAGAGACCAGAACCAGAGCGGTAAGAGAGAGAGAGAGAGAGAGAGAGAGGAATACAGTATGTGCTCAATTACTGTCACAAAATGGTGTGTCTATGACATGTCTAAATGTTATTGGGGGTCCCAGCACTTAGCTATTCATTATTTTTACTATCAAAAAATCATAATATTTGTGACCATATGATATGGTGGGCCGTAAATGCAAAACAGATTAACAAACCTAAAACAGTAACTTAAAACAAAGCAACAAAACTGAAAAAGAGGTGGCTTGGTGGTGCATTGATCACTGAGTAGTGGTGCCTCATCAGAGGTCCAAGGTTCCTGAGCTGGGTTTACTTTCTGGACAGATTTCTTATATTTTCTCCCAGTGTTCACATAGGAGCCCTGTGATGACCTGGTGACTTGTTCAGGGTGTACCCCGCCTTTCGCCCGTAGTCAGCTGGGATAGGCTCCAGCTTGCTTGTGACCCCGTAGAACAGGATAAAGCGGCTACAGATAATGAAATGAGATGAGACACTAACTGCATTTAGAGTTACTGAGAATTTCTAGTTGTTTGTGGTTAAAACAAGTGATGCAACTTCATAGCATCTTTAGTGCTTTTAGGAACAGCATTTTCTTTCATCATTTATAATTCTTCCTCACTTACGCTGACAAAGTGATCAGTCGCCATTTTGCCGAGTCACTCGAGGTAATTATCAAGAAATAATCCTAATTTCATGACCAATCAGCACCCACGATTTTCTATAATCACCTCCGTATTTATACTAATAAGTAATATAACTTGACATGAATGTCTAAGAGCTTTAGCCTTGGATCCTTCCCTGACATGCTAAAGAAGGTGATATTGAAACACTGAAACACTCTGAACCTCTTGACATTACGGCTCAGTCCAAAGGGCAGCGCAGAGTTTAATTGGCCAACGCTGTGGCTTTATTTTTGCATGGAGAGCTTATTGGCCACCTTCGCCAGGCTGGATTAGAAAACGGACACTCATTTTCACACCAATACTCAGGGTCTGACATCTTCCAATGCTTGAGCACACACACTGATTGAAACTGAAGTTGCGCTGAACACACAGAGATAAAACTGATTTAGGTAAGCCATAATCTCACATTTGGCAGCTGCTGAGACTGCAAACGCGGTATGGGCTGAGAGAAAAATCTCCTTTTAAACAGAGGAGACTGGCATGACCAAGAGAAAAAAAAAACACTGAATGACAGAGTACCGGTAAGGGGACAGAACGGGAGAAAAGGCACAGGACTCTGAATAGAAAATGTGCAGCTCTCCATCTGAAGTTCTAAAGGAAGAATTAATTAAGAGGAAATTTATTCTTCTCGCTCTAGGCCTAGTGCTCTGTGCTGCTTAATAGTGAGATAGTTAGCATATTAATTTATTTCATATCAGTTCACTGATCAAGGCACAGAAATCCAGGCTATGGACAGGAAAAAAAACATGCTCCAGACTTTCAGTGAAGAAGTTTCAAGTTTTGAAGGTACATAAGTTGTTTTTTTATCAAAGGATCATCACCTACCATCCTGAAGGGAGGGCCACATGTGCTAAGTCTTGAAATTAAAGGTATGGACAGAATGCTTTTGGAAGTAAATAAGTTCTCGTTATACTGTTGTCGGCACTGCCGAACCCAATCCAGGCTTGAGGTAACCCATGTTTAGTTGACCTGGCCAGAATTGCAGGAGTAAGGTGGCCAGTTCCTTTCTACACACTCGCACACATTCACACCTGTAGGCAATTTAGAGTAGCCAGTTAACCTAACAGCATGTCTTTGGATTGTGGGGGAAACTGGAGCACCCAAAGGAAATCCACACAGACTCCGCACAGAAAGGCCTCCGTCGGCCAGTGGGCTGGAATCTGGAACCTTCTTGCTGTGAGGTGACAGTGCTAACTACTGCACCACCCCTTATATTGTACTCAATAAAATTGTCGCTGGTTGTCCATCGCTAGCAACGATGGCTGGTTCATTAGGATGCGCAGAAATGCAGATGGGCTGCAAGGCCTGCACCAGAGCAACAGAGTCATCCACAGTGGTGGCATAAATGGCCTGGTTAAGCTGCTATGGAATGTCTGGCCTCGTGAGCTTTCATCTACGATTCTCCTTTCCTAACGAAGCACCTTGCACAGTAAGGTAAGACAAACGATGTTGTGACCCATCATATTGTCTCTCTGGACCTTCAGACCTGATGCCAAGTGGTGCACAAAAGTGCCACAGACCTGATGGGTATGGAAGTTGCCCCACAGTGACAACTGATTTGCTGAGTGATGCCATCCATTGGCCATTTGAGTGGCTCTTCCGCATGCTATCTGGTGGTGTGCCATTGACCTTGTTGGGTTCATCTGCCACATTGCACCAAAAAGCACCCTGCTGCCAGCGCCTTATTGGTGATGTACTATTTAACCCAGGCAGGTGCTACCACTCCAGGTCAGAGCAGACCTGGGAGCAATGGTGATTAAGTGGTAACTCCACTTTCCCCAATACTCAAGTCCTCCCGGACCTGAGAGTCACCACCGGTTGCAGTTTAAAGTCATCCCCAGGACTAACTCAAACAAAATATCTACCCAGATACTTCAGTCTCTGTGGTGCACCAAGGTTTTTGATGACATCCAACTAACCAGGTCAAAAGCACAGATCTGCTCAGCTGTCAATCATGTTACTTGTCAGTTCAAAACTCCTCAGGAAATTTTAGTGAACTCCTCAACACCTGTTTTGGGATGTGGCATAAGAGAAAGAGACAGCGAAACATCGAAGAGAGAGTTTTACAACAGCTACCTTTGGCTAATTTCTGCCAAAATTACTGACCAAACCGGGTGTATTTGCACAGGAAAAATCACAAAACATCACGGTGGATTTTCCAAAGTCATCTTCCTCTTCTTTCAGCTGCTCCTGTTAGGGGTCACCACAATCCACATATTTGATTTGGCATAGGTTTTACACCAGATGCCCTTCTTGACACAACCCTCCCAATCTATCCGGGCTTGGAACCGACACCAAGTATGCACTGGCTTGTGCAACCCCAGTGGGTGGGTATTTTACTAAATCTGCATGTCTTTGAACTGTAGCAGGGGCATAGCTGGGGAGGGGGTCCTGGGGTGCCTGTGACCCCCCTTTTGTTGGATCATATATTTTTTCAATAGCCGCATAAGAATATTAGAAAAGCACCCATTGTAATTTTCTAACTTTTTTTTTTTAAACTAGATTGTCACCTCAGCCTCATTAGGGTTTCTATAACCTTGTATGGACTTCCTGTGGTCTGGGCAAAACCCTAGTTCTGCGCAAGTGCAACACGATCGCACTAGAAAGCATGGCCAAGCTGCATTGGTTGACTCGGGTTAGATGTCGAGCCGCTATCCATACACTGCCGGATAAAGCTGATTTGGCCGAATCATCGTCCAACATCTCAACAGCTCGCAACATGAGATGAAAGAATGATGCCAAGACCGCGTTATTTTCTCAAACGTATTTTTTCCATTTACAAACCCACGGTTATGTACTCAGGCTGCCAGTCAGTGTGTGACCCCCCCCACCTTTGCAAAATCCTAGCTACGCCCCTGTAGTCCTATGAAAATCCATGACCTTGAGTTTGACATTCAAGGTCAAGGCGGCAACGGAAAGCCCAAATGGGACTTCTTATATGTTGATAATCACCTGATAACATCTGGCTACCATGAACCATTTTAAAGTTACAGCCCTTTGAGTTTGACCTTTCAAGGTCATAGATCATGGTTGGAAGCAGAATTGAAAGATGCACATTTTGGTTTGAAGTCAAAATGATGAATTTGAAGAAAGTTATTGCAAGAAAAAAAGGATTTCCGGTAACCTACAGACGATTGCCCATCTACCCTGAAAATTTGAAGTTAATCAGTGCAACCGTCTAGACGCTAGATTGTTAACAGACAGACACACAAACAAGCTGCACGGATTACAATACTTCGCCCCGCTGACTCCGTTGCAGTTGAGGTAATTGTGTATTACCTTTTTATCTCCTTTAAATTGGAACATCTGATACGCACTTTCATCCGATGAAATAAAGACGTTTGACACTGACTTGTGTGCGAGAGCATTTCTGAGGAAGCGCAAACTTCTGAGCTCACTGATTAGCTGAGACTGATCGTGCATGTTGTTCGAACAATCAGCAAACTACAGATTAAATGGGAACTGAAGTCATTTTTAAACTTGCTTTATTTCTTAATTAACGTGTTATTCAATGACGTTTTTGGTTTTAGTAACCTTATATCGTGAGTCGTATTGGCAACTAATTGCAATTAAATATTATACTTATCGGCCTATTCGGTTTTTAGCCATATTGAATTTAGTATGTTTGGTCCATGGCAGGCGTCACTTATCCGAGCGATCTTCACAAGACTTGTGTGAGACTTCGAAACGTGAAGCGTCAGCCAGGTGTCAGTGCCGCCATTTTGAAAACTGTTTTTCAAATGAAATATATTGCACAAAAACAAGTTTAAATGACGATTACTGCCTACTTTTTTCAAACTTTCTTGATTATTATCAAAACAAACAAAACTTCCGGCTTGATTACATCAGCATTCGAAAGAGGGTGCGTGCGTCTTTTGACAACGTGGGCAGATGTTGGTCATTTTGATTTCCGCTCTACGTTTTACTTCCGTCCTATGATGTCTCACACAGGTCTCAACGAATCTTGTTTACAGCCATTGTTTTGACATATGGACTGATATATTACATAGCATATTTCAAACATCGACTTGTTTTTCATTGAAAACAGTATGAACCCAAGATATTTCACGTTTTGTCTGGTCAACTCCATTTCATTTGTTAACATACAGCCATTCCTTCATTTCAGTTCTGCAACACATTCCAAAAAAAGTTGGGAAGGGGCAATCTAGCTCTAGTAATAAGGCAAAACAATTAAATAATGATGTGATTTGAAAAAGGTGATTATAATCACTATTTTGTTACAAAATCAGTATTCAGGAAAGGTTTAATTTTTGAGGAGCAAAGATGGGCCAAGGAGCTCCACTTTGTCAACAAATGCATGAGAAAAATATTGAAATGTTTAAAAACAATGTTTCTCAAAGAAAGATATGAAGGGATTTAGATATTTCACTCTCTACGGTGCTTAATATCATTCAATGATTCAAGGAATCTGGAGGAATTTTTTTGTGCATAAATGACAAGGGTGCAAGCCTAAGCTGAACACCCATGATCTCTGATCCCTCAGATGGCACTGCATCAAGAATCGTCATTCATCTATTGCTGATGTAACCACACGGGCTTGGGATTACTTTGGCAAATCTTTGTCAAGCACTACAATGCAGAGTTACATCCACAAATACCAGTTAAAACTTTACTATGCAGAAAGAAAGCCTTATGTTAACTGTGTCCAAAAGCACCGTTGACTTCTCTGGACTTGGAGGCATCTGGGATGGACCATCACACAGTTTAAATGTGTATTATGGTCAGATGAAAAAGTATTCTAGGTCTTTTTTGGAAGAAATGGCCACCATGTGCTCTGGACCAAGGACAAAAAGGACCATCCAGACTGTTACCAGCAACAAGTCCAAAAGCCAGGGTCTGTCATGGTATGAGGTTGTGTCAGTGCCCTTGGCAAAGGTAACTTACACTTCTGTGATGGCAGTACAGTACAGTGAGATTTTGGAGCAACATATGCTGCCTTCAATATGACATCTTTTTCAGAGATATTTCAAAAAGACAAGGAAAACCACATTCTGTGTACATTACAAAGGCATGGCTGTGGAATAACCAAGCGCCTGTCCCCTCTGTCCTCAGTAGGAAATGTGTGGCGAATTTTGAAATGAAAAATATGACAATACGAACCCATACTGTTGCACACCTTAAGACCTGTTTGCAGGAAGACTGGGACAAAATAACACCTGAAATGCTTTATCACTTGGTGCTTTCAGTCCCTAAACATATTTTATGTGTTGTAAGAAGGAATGGCAACATTATACAATTGTAAATGCTTTATCGTCCTAACTTTTTTTTTAAAAGTATGTTATAAGAATCAAAATGGTAATAAGTGTTTACTGAAAAACAATAAAATCTAAAACATCAGCTGTGCTGTTATATTGTTTTGAGTGCAATGCAGGTCAAAGGTTATTTACAAATCATTGTTTTCAGTTTTAATTTCAATTTCTACATACTATCCTAACTTTTTCTGATTTGAGGTTGTGGAAAGTTAGACGCATACATTTGTGTAGAATGTCTTTAAATGCTAAGATAACCTAAACCTGGTCCAGTGTGACGGTGTCCCTGTGCACAAGTGAGGTTCATACAGACACGATTTGCTAATGTTGTGTGGAGGAACTTAAATGGGCTATTTGCTAATGTTGTGTGTCCCTGTGCACAAGTGAGGTTCATACAGACACGATTTGCTAATGTTGGTGTGGAGGAACTTAAATGGGCTACACAGACCCCTGACTTCATCCCCACAGAACACTTTTGGGATTAACTGGAACACAGACTTTGCAACAGGCCTTCTCTCTATGCCTGAATTGACACAAATAGAAGACCAACTCCATGCTAACACCCATGGTCTTGGAAGGGAATGTTCAGCAAGCATGTATGTATGTGACAGTCAGATGTCCACATACTTTTGGCAATACCGTATAGTCTGTCTGTATACACATGTCTGTATCAGAAAATGTACATAGAGGACATAAGGCAAGAAGAAAAAACTGTTTCAAAACTTATTTGGATTCCCATTCCAAACCCACTCGACCATGTTTCATTACAAGACCAGTTGTCTGTAGCTACCCATGATGCTAGCCAGAGTGTGTTGTGTCACAAGCAATGAATATGCATTTAATGTATGGAAAGCTCCCAATTATGAAATAATCAGATTTAAATGTTTACTCAGCAACTATTTCAACAGATGAAGATGACCCATTTCTTTCGATCAAGGAGAAATTTCATTCTGTTACCCTTAATCAGATATTATCAGATTTATTAGTATGTATTTAAAGATAGTTTGCTGTCATTCTTGTTACACTGTTTATCACCTGCACCCCCACCCCCTCTCCCAACACACACACACACACACACATCCTTCCATGATGAAGTTTTTTTCTTTTTTTGAAACAATACAAAATGACCTGCCCTATCCCCCCCACCATTTCACTGAACTGAATACAGCACAGAAGAGCCCAAGCAAGACGTACCATGATCAGGGAGGGTTCATGGCAAGTTCAGCCTGTCTTTCAATCTTATAATCTTATGATCATATTTTGATGGCACATTAACCTTTTCTTTAGGAGTGTGTAGCAGAGTGATGGATCCAATTCAGGTTGGTACTGAGAGTAATATGGAGTGATGAATTTCTGATACTTCAATCCCAAATAGAAGTAGCGGCCTCTTGCCACCCTTTGTCGTATAACTTCAAAAAAGGAAGTGAAAAGATTAAGTAGACATTTATCATGATCTTGTCAGATCCTGACCCCATTACAATTAGAAGCACAGATGTCTGTTCATAGAACTCCAGTGTCATAGCAGGGTGTGGCTTTTTTTCCTTTTCTTTGCTTTTCTCTTCTGGTTTCCATATTACCAATGTAATATTTTATGTTCTTTTTTGTCAACATTCATCTTACCATAAATAGAACCAGGTTAGCCACTCAGTACAGCTCTTCTCTAGTATCTTTATTTGTCAGGACAATAAGAGCATGGAGCTCTCCACTAGGACTCATCTATACAACTTGGTCAAGAGGACTAGGATTTCTTCATCAATTCCACATTCTTGAGACCAAGTGACTGAGATCTTCTTAAGCTATAGCGCTGGCAGACTGGCCCTTTGAAACACATATCATTGACACAACATACCGTAACTGTGAATGGATAGGTTTGTAATGATTTTTTTTTCTTTTGCTATGCTTTCACGTATAATGAAAAGGCTACTCTGTCACCTTTGGTCCATGCAAAGGAAAGTTAAGGGAGCAGGAAAAACATACTGAGAAATACTTTCACATTTCCCAACTCTCACAGGTTTTTCAAAACTTAAAGTCAGTAATTCCTGCATCATATTCCTAGCTGTCTTGAACCTATCCAAAAAGATATCTATCTGTATCTATATGTGGATAGGGGAGAGAGAGACAAGAAAATTGACAACTCATGACTCATCACTGTAACACTGTTCCTTAATTACCCCCACATTGGACCAGACTACCCCCTCCAGTGCTTCCTCCTAGCAAGCCCCATTGTGTGAGTGTGCAACATATGCATTGAGTTAACCTCTGCAGCAGGCCATTCTCAAACACTGTCTATCCATCAAGGTGCCCCCATTACTGGCCAGCCCTTGGTCACGCCACATTGGGACAACAATTCTTCAGCAGTGGTGGCTAATTCACACGGGTGACTCTCTGGAGGGACCTAGGCAAATCCTGGAGGCCCAGCGGCTCCGACCAAAGTGCGACCATCCCAGGAGGGCATCCACAGGAACCTCTGGAGTGCCGACTAGCACAATGCTAATGCTGTGCTGAGACAAAGGAGTAATTGTGGCTCCTTATGGGAAGACCAGGACGCCCACATGTTTCCTTCCCACAATTATCAATCCAGCAGGCAACTCTGTACTCTCAGAGCAGTGACAAGATCTCAGAGATAGGAGCTAAACACGGATGGTGGTCTCAGAGACAGTGAGAGAGCATTGTTGGACATAGACTGGTAGAGCTATGAATTAGGGTTATTAATGACCTGGCCAAAAAAAAAAAAAGTCTTAACTGAACTGTTTCATACATAATATAGAATGTTTACATTATATTAATGAATTATAAACAATAAAGACCACAATATAAACAATAAAGACCAAACAATTAAAAAAATCAAGGCCACAATTTCTTTTTCAAAACCTGTAATGCTAAAAGCTGCTATTTTACAGTAACATGGCATCAATATCAGATGTTTATGCAATGTATTAAATACTCAAGTCTAATGACAGTATTTAATGATTATTTTTAACTTTTATCTCTGAAGCTGTGTGGTGATGTGGGGTATCTGAGGCCATTTTTTTTGTGCCAGTTAATATTAGAAAGTTGACTAGCATGTTCATTTTATTTACAAGGCACATGAGAACAGTAACCATACTCTAGGACAGTGTTTCTCAACCACTGGGCCACACCCTCTAGTGGGTCTCAAAAATTATTTTTTTCCAATTTGAAGCTAATTTTTCCTCATAGTAGGGTACAATTGCTGGGTTGCATCCGACGTCACATCCGCCTCATTAAGCTACGGTCACACTACAGCTTGCG
>JAODLJ010000027.1:52689277-52699959 GCA_027576115.1 Cathorops melanopus
GATGTCTCGCACAGGTCTCAACGAATCTCGTTTACGGCCGTTGCTTTGACATATGGACTGATATATTACAGAGCATACCGGTATTTCAAACACTCATAACTTGCTCTAGCAGTGACAAAATAGCGATCAAAAATGCGTTCCTATATTTAATAAAATGAGAGAAATAGAATTTTGATAATAAAAAAATTTGCCTTCCGTTCTCCTTTAATAAAAGTCTTCTATGTTGATAAGGTCGCTCTTCTTTTAAAAGTCGCTAAAAATTTGCAACGCACCCCAGATCTCCATTTTGTAACTTTGCTCAAAAAAAGTTTCAGCCAAACATTAAACACCAATTCAGGTTAAAACACAGAAGGGAAACCCACTCGCGAAAAGGGGCACGTTTTTTAATTGTTTGTTTGTTTGTTTGTTTATTGCTTGAACCTCCCCTTTGAGCATCACAGTGGCAAAGTGTGAGGAGATGCCTGGGTTATTACAATATCTGCTATCTGCAAAGCCAGGCAAACTGCGAATGCGTAATAACCAAACAACAGAACACAATGTCAAAAATTCATTATCAGTGTATTAAAACTTAGTCGTACCCTGAAGGGGGCCCCGTCGCAGTGCAGAGCCCCGCCGTAATTATGTTTAATTAAAACACAACAGAGATCAACAGAATCGTTTTCATTAGGAAATTATTAATGATTCTGTCGCAACAATAATTGATTGCGCTGAGCCAGGCGGTAAGTGTGCACGGTCAGGGTTGGTAGGACTGGAGGAGAGCGAGCGAGAAGGAAAAGAAGGAGGGGGAGGCAGAGAGTGAGACACAGAGAGAGGGAAAGAGAGAGAGAGAGAGAGAGAGAGAGAGGTTATGTGTTTAAAAAGTGACTGAATTGGAAATGGCTCCCTACCTCGTATATTGTTGCAATAAATACAATATGGTCACTATACAGTTCTATGCAAAAGTCTTAGGCACATGTAAAGAAATGCTGTAGATCAAAAATGGCTTAAACAATAATGAAATGAAACATTTCAATATTACAAAATGCTATAAACAGTAATCAGTAAGCCATAATACATGAAACAGTCAGTATTTGGTGTGAGACGACCCTTTACTTTAAAAAAAAAATAGTAGTCTCAGGTACAGTGAGTGCAGTTTGATAAGGAAATGAGCTGTAGGTTTTACTGAGCGTCTTCCAGAACCAGAACCAGTTCTTCTGGACACTTTGACCGTCACACTCGCTTCTTTATTTTGCCCCAAAACCCAGCAGCCTTCATTATGTTTTCTTTTTTCATCTGAAAAGTGCTCTCTTGTGTAATATACTGCTCAGATACAAACTTTTGCTTTCCTGTAACATTTAATGTTGTGCTGGAAAACGAACGTTTGGACCCTAAAATGTGTTTGTACCGACTCGATAATGTAGAAATCATCAAATAGAAATCTAGAACAAAGTTTGGATGAAAATAAATAGGGTGCCAACAGGACTGTAGTTCTGAGGGGAGCTCCCGAGTGGGTATTTCCTCTCAGTAAGAGTCCGTCGAATGGTCTGGTCCGAAAGCACGTCAAGTTTCACGTGTTCTCTTTCAATGTGTCGAAATATGGATTCTCTCAAGGCTCTCCAGGTTCCTCTCTCCTCCCAAAAGTTATGTCAGGAAGTGGTTTGGCTATTCGAAATGAAATCTAATAAACTACCTCAGTAAGAACACCAACAAAAAATGAGCTTCTTTAAAATAAAAGATGCAGTTTTCCCCGTGGAGACGAGCTAATTGTCCTAACAACGTCCAAACGTCCTGTCAGATATACTGTACCGACCTGTATCGAGACATTTGTTCCCCACCAAGGGATAAAAACAAGCCCCAAACACCCACACACACATAGTCAGCAGTATGGAGATCACTGCCCAAATCCTACTGATATTACTTCCCCCCTTCACTTTATTTCTCTTCCCTTCTTCGGTTGCCAAGGCAACCAGGGCGGGGACAGATGACTGGATAACTTCAAATAACTTTCATTGCACGTGGATCAAATGTCCTCATAAACACAGTAACCTAACAAAATGACCTCATGCTCTCTCTCTCTCTCACACACACACACACACACACACACAAACCTCAGCATGCTTCCAGGAGTCATGCCTCATGATTCTGGAGAAAAGCCACTACCAGCATGTCCATTGTGTGTGTGTGTGTGTGTCTGTGTGTTGGCAGGGAGAGATTAATTTCAGACATCAGGAGAGATGATAATGACCTCAACCTGGACCACCATCAAAACTGCCACAAGTGAGCTCGCCCTGGCCTGCACTTCACCTCCGTGTGTGTGTGTGTGTGTGTGTATGAGTGTGAGACATGCAGCTTCTGCACAGAAGGTTCTTCATCTGACAGCTTCCCATCTGTTCTTCTGTGTCTGTGTCTCTCCATCTCTGTCTGTCTTTCTGTCTGTGTATTACAGCTCCAACTCACACAGCGACAACTTCAAGGACAGAAATACAACCTTCACACACACACACACAGACACTTAACTGCTGTTTAATATTACCTTTAAACTGTATTTCACTATACTACTGATCTTTGTATGATTCTTATTTGGTTTGCGCACACACACACACACACACACATATATATATATATATATATATATATATATATTCACTGGATATGAGCAATCATGCGCTCTGATTGGCTGCTCTACTACCAGGCTATCAGCTCATATACCATGAGTAGAGAAAAACAAAATGGTGGAGCGTGTTGCTGAACCAACCGAGGACGAAATCAAAACTACTCGAAAACAAAACCCAAAATAATACAAAAAAAGCAACAAAATATGGAATAAAGGTATTTTATGGTAAGAACGTATCTTTTTTATTTTCAAGAATTATTATTATTATCACATTTTTCACAAATTGCTCTTGTCATTTCGCCGATTTGTTTACATTCTAAGCAGAAATGATTTTGTCAGACGTTTTGTATAAAGTTTTTATTTATCGAATTTGCAAAAAATACAAATAAAAATGCTCTGTTTCTCAAAATCCAGTGAATGTGGATAGAATCAACCAGTTATTCCACTCAATCTCGTCATACATGGCTTATAGACAACTCGGTGCTATGCGCCTCATTGGCTATCAGCTCATGTACGACTCGATTTCGTGGGATAACTGTTAAGTGTTCACATCAACCAAATGAGACACTCAGACTAACCCAACATGATTTATGTACACTATTCACTGCTTCTCAATTTTTAATTACTTACTATACTTTTTGTGTCTCCATTTCAAGCCGGGATTTGTTCAAATTTCAAACAGACCATTTCAAAATAAAGACAAAATAAATATCCGTTGCCCGTTTCACTCACTGAAACCCTCCGTTGCTAAATTCATTTTCCTTGCTGTGTGTGTACATGAGGCGAATCATTTTTGGTCTGGAATTGACTTCCAAAGTTTTAGTGAATCGACTCTTTTTGGGATCGACTTTGATGTGAACAGAAAGCAGGATGGAGACTTGATGACTTGTATGCAAAAATATATAATCGTTTATCAGTGCTACTAAGCAAATCTCTCACTGAGACCAAGCATGAACTTTAATGATGGACCTGAGGTTGAGGAACTGTCAAAGAACATGTCAGAGATATCCAGTGCAGAAACATGGAGTAAACAGACAGTACCACTGTGTTACATCTCTACATCGTACACCGTGCTGGGCTTGTCTAGCTGGGCTGATTTTCTGATTGGTATGCAAGTACCTTCAACACATATTTCAAATCTATGGATCCTAAGTCTCACCTGTCCGATTGGCCACTCCGCATGGTACCAGTGCGGTCAGGGCATGCGGAAAGCGTATCCTCTTTGCCCAGAGACACCTTCATGCTGTCATTGCTTGTTGAGTTGAGCATAATCGGTAGATTTTCCCCATGCCGGGGACCATGTGTGCTTCCGCTACTGACTGGTGGTGCCTCAAGAGTGTTGGTCTGGATGGAAGTCGTGTGCGGGTTGGAGATTATCGCGGAGTTCTTCCTGTTGTCAGAGGTGGTGATGGAGGTCGGCTTAGTGCCTGGTTTACTCCCAAAGAGTCTTGTGATCAAGGAGTAGATAAGGAAGAAAGAGAGGATATTGAAATTTGACAGCTACGTGACTGTCCTAATTGAAACTGAACCACTAAGTGTTCAAATTAAGCATCACCAGAACTTAAACTGGTAAAGGTATAACTGTTAAAGGTATAGGACAAGTATTATAGGGAACAACACACACTATCCAGAGATCTCTTTGGATCTTTATATGTAGGCTGCACACGACCGTACACAAGGCCATTTCCTTTCAAAGGAAAGCATAAGATAAGAAAGACAACATGGCCAGATAAGTTAAAAAGCGACCACTTTTTCTCATTACTTCATGAGTTGCCTGATTGATAACATCAGCCTATCTTAGATCTGGTTCACCGCTGGTACATAAAATAATCAGTCAAAGCTTAAGCAAACACCAGACTCAGCCTCTATCATGGCTCCTTCCACTGCTGACTAAACATGCTCCGACATAAGCAGACAAAAAAAATAACAAAATTAAATAAAAAGTCAAAGGATTTTGAAAGTTCTCTAAAGGTGCTTTCATACGTATTAGTCTGGAATCCAAATCAGATCACAGTTTTGTACTTTTGATTTGTTTGCTATTTGTTTTAGTTTGTTATTTCACTGCACATAATTTAACAATTAAAAAAACATAGAACAGATGCTGAGGGGCATGGAGAGCTGAACATGCACATATAAAACCCCTCCGTTCATTGGTCAGATATAAAGAAATGGAAAAGGGTAAACAAACCTTTCCCTGATGCATGTAGAAATGATAAAAAAAAAAATCACTTAAGCACGGAGAACATGGAGCCAGTGCTCAATAAACTGCTAGATAATTATATAAATGTCTAGTTTGAAACAATTTATGTACCACCGTTTATTTTCTCTTTTTGCTAACCGGTCCAAATCTTCAGGACGCATGTCGCTCATGTTTAGTTCAATTTGCGCCTCACAGCCCAGTTTAGCAGGTTACATCTACCATCCTAGAGTTTGACTGGAAGTGGATCGAGACCACCTTGCTCAGATTTTGGTCTATATCCGAGGTTGATGGCTGTTTGACCTGTCTAAAGAACTGCACCAAAGAGGACAATACACTAGGGTTCTCATCTTTTTTATGCATGCTGGAACATTCAAACTGATAGTAGGGTAAAGTACTGGTGAAAGTTCCAGACAGTGATCTCAGGATGCTTTTCAAGTCTTTGGACCAAAGCAACTTATTAAAGATGATGTCAAATTACTAAAGGTTAAATCTCGGACCCTAGGAGCTTCTTCGGTCTGTCGCTCGGTTTGTCACAGAACCCTACAACAGAGGGTTTTCCTTTCAGAAAGTGTTCCAAATAAAATCTGTTTAGGAAGCCGGGAACCCTGGCTATCCAATGAAACCATGAAGAACATGTTTTTCTAAGAATCTAGAGGCCCGAACAGTGCACAATTTATTATGTTTACACTTTATAAGCTCATTAAGTGATAGCTTTTGAATCAAGAGAAAGGCCTTTGTCTTCAGAACTGGAGTTTGACATGCAAATGTAACTTAGCGCCAGTTAAGTGCCAATAATTAGTGCTGATTCTGTAACTGCAGATGATTCGTGCCAATTAAACTAGTGATAACGCATTGCCATTTTAAGGTTCTGGAGTCGCTAGTTGAATATGGAAACATATTTTGAATGAAAAATCTTACCTGCGCAAGGTAGGTGAGGACGTATCTGAGCTCTTCCCTCCTGTTTGTCTACCAGTCTGGCATTGAGCAACCCCACTGGATTTATTTAGTGGTCCCAAAGCTAGGCTGTCTGTGTCTGAGAACACTCCCTTCTCCCGGTCTGTCTGGTTGGCACTGGATCTGGTCAGGCTGCGGCTCTTTGGGTTGGGTAGAGTGGCTGTGCCTTTGCTAATAGGGCTAGCATCAATGGAGCGACCGGTACTACGGGTAGTGCCCATGTTGCTGTTGGAACGACTAGGCCGAGGGAGACTCCGGTACTGGAGGTTGGTTCGGACGCTTGGCAGAAGGTACCCATCATCGACACTAGTTTGCTTGCCCACTAGACGAGATGAACCAAAGCCGATGGATTTGGGCATCTTCCCCAGAGTGGCAGAGCCACTTGTTAGTACTGCACCGCTGGCAGTTATTGTTGCTGTGCTGGAAGTTTTCTTGAAGCCAAATGTATTGGTCGGTGTGTGGGAGCCAGAGCTTGAGGGCAGCTTCTTGTTTTCATATGGAGGTATCTGCGGTGAGAAACGACTTTTCTCTGACACTTTGGCGTCATCTGTTTTGCCTGCAAGGAGATAAACATCACAGGCTATGAGCTGTGCTTCCCCTTGAACAGATCACAGTAGCAAGAGTAGAGTTGGAACATGCCTGAACCTACAGACCGCACACTTCACTCATGCTGACAAATCTATCATATGCAAGCTGCAACTGCCACACATTAGACAATGTAATGATTACAGCGTCAGATCAGATGGATATAAATGTGGACAGATGTTGTCTGCGAGGTAATATCTCACATGAAGGCTTGTTTTTTTGCTCCTAGCATGAAATTTAATTAAACCCCCCCAAGACTTAACAGGCTAACTATTATTCCACACTAAATATCTTCTTTAATTTCTGATCTACTGCCATAAACTGAATAGTTTGCAAATGCTTGAGAGAATTCAAAATAATTAATTTAATTACTGATTTTAGAATCTTGCTATTATTTTGGTTTGTTTTCATTATTTTGTCAAGCATCGATGTCATCTGCTAGCTAGACAGAGCCATTGTTTTATGTAATGGTTTTACATACCATTACTGTGGATTTTCAGTGGGCTGCAGTTTGCTGGAGTCGGAGTCTTGGTCCTTGGACAGGTGATACCCAGCTGGGTGCTCATGCCTCGCCTCCAAGAACCTGTTTGAGCTATGGTATGCGGTTTACGACCGGTCAAATTGCGCTCTGCTTCATCTGAGAAATCGGACGGGTTGCACCACTTTGAGCTGGTCTCCATCTCAATGCCTGGGTCTGAGCAGCCGTCTGGACGCCTGAGGTCGTCAGTCCAGGTGGAGCTGCATCCAATGGCAGAACGCTTCTCGGCGTCTGTCTGGAGCTGATTAAAAAAAATACATAAGAATTTCCAAAGGCCACTTTCCAAACATATCCAAACTATTCTACAGAAATTTCTCATCCGTTCAAACCAACAGAACAAAAGTTTGTGCAAGTTGGCCTAGCGGTTAGTGTGCCCGCCTCTCGATCGGGATATCACGAGTTCTACTCACAGTCGGGTCATACCAAAGACCATCATAAAAATGGCACCTACTGCAGTCTGGCAAGGCATGCTGAAATACAGATGCGAGTAGGGAGTCAAACTCTCGCAGTTACCAGACGACTACTACTGTAACCCTAGCTGTATAGGCGAGAGGCCGAAGGCTATAGACACAGAGATTGGTGCTGCCCAATGCGCCTTAAGGGCCTGGTTAGTACTGGAATGGGAGACTGCCTGGGAAGACCAGGTCCTGGCACGGGAGGGGACTATTTGCTGGAGGTGAGGAAGTGATTAATTCCATCAGCAGTCACAAGAGCAACGTTTCAAGCCGGATATTATATTCGCACTAACAACTAATTTGTGTCTTGCCTCAACATGATCAAATGCCATTGCAGGTTTAGGTGATGTGGTGCAAAGCGGGAGCTCCCAGGGCCCTTACATGCCTACACGTCAAATAAGCAGTGCTGCTATATCTCAGCACTTCTTCAGACCTGGCCAAGATGACATCATCCTTCCTCAGAGCAGGTCATTGTTCAACTGCTACTGAAAATACTCATAAAACATCATTGCCAGGGAAAGAATTTTAATAGCCTCCAGTTGTTATCAGGCCAAATCCAAAACACTGTTATCTCAACACTCATATAATAAATTCAAACTCTGGCTCAGGGGGAAGGAATGAGGGAATGCAAGGGAGCTGAAAGAGAGAGAGAGAACAAGAGTGAGCGAAAATAAGAAAGAAAATGTAAGAAGGGCAAAAGATGAGTATGGAGGTGAGAGGTGAAAAATGTTTGGCTTGCATTCAGGTTTGGGTTTTAAATCATACAATATATTGGCACTCAGAGCAACATCTGAGACCACGATGCCAGGGAAATCAATACATGGAAGTGTCTGTCTTCTTTTGATTGGAAAAGCTGCCTTACAGGCATTTCTATATTCTATGGTGATAGCTAGATGCGGACAAATCCATTGTTTTAAGGACAGAAGTTCACATTCAAGCACTTATAGACAGCATAATCAAGACTAGTGGCTGTAATGATGCCATGCTTGGTGTGAAATAAGGGTTTTATATTTATATATAGACATAGCTGGCCATCCTACTAAACATGTGAACTTGTGACTAACAACCCAGTCCACAATAAGTAAGCTTAAGTAGAAACGCAAGGTCAGCAGTGAACAACAACACCACAGATAAATTGTGCTTGTCTCCACTGCACCAGCCAATTAGCCCCACATATGCTGACCTGCCCAGACCTCATAACGGAAGCAGGTAAGCCAGTCAGGATGAGTCATTCTCACAAAGTCAGCACATGTACCAGACATAACTGCTGATAAGAGCCCACCAACATTTAATCCAATAAGTAGCACCATCACCACCACCACCACCTCTGGCACCTCTAAGGAGAGCGAAGCCAGGTTTGTATTGTATTTAATAACAAGCAGAGACGATCCTGATTAAATTGAAAGATTAAACTGAGAACAGTTAAAAGTTTACGATGCCTATCCTGTCCCTAAACCTAAATCAAGTTTCCACTGATGACCAATCCAAGATAATTAAAACCAGCAGTACACCGATTGAAGTTGAGACCACATGTGATTCCACTGGGACTCCTTAGGGGACTG
The DNA here is from genome assembly GCA_027576115.1 of Cathorops melanopus. Taxonomy (NCBI): domain Eukaryota; kingdom Metazoa; phylum Chordata; class Actinopteri; order Siluriformes; family Ariidae; genus Cathorops; species Cathorops melanopus. The sequence continues at coordinate 52,698,165 of JAODLJ010000027.1, forward strand.
AAACCAAACAGTCCAGATTTGTGGTTTATTTGACTTCTGGTGTCGTTAACGTTGATGACGGGAATTCTGGCATTTCTTTGGTGACTCAGATCATTTGGTTCAGCTCACTGATAAGAGCTGACAATTTTGGCTCCTAAATGGCTCATTGGCATTTTCTTTCAAGATCACAGGGGGTTTCAAAAAATTTGATATCACTTCCCAATCTAATAACTTTGCCAAGTCTCATTCAATTGACCTAAAATTTTAAACACGTGTGGAAACAGATCAAAATTTCATGTTTAATATTTTTTGTTTTTTATCTTCGTAGGTATAGAAATGCCATTCAGTGGAAAAGAAAAGGCGTTTTGTGTGTTAGCGTACGCTCGAACACAGTCGAACAAGACTGTGCAGGGTGCATTTATGAGAGAGAGAATTCTCTAAAAATGCACCAACTGCGATGCAGATTTGGACACGGCACAAAAAGTTCCAAGAGGAAGGCTGTCTGTGCAGGACAAAAGGATCTGGACGACCACCAGCATCGGAAGAGACGGTCGAGCGGGTTTGCAAAAAACTCTTGCGAAACCCCAAGAAGTCCATAAGAAGAGCAAGCCTGGAGACCCAGATTCCTCCAACGACAGTTTGGCGTGTCCTGAGGAAACTTTTGCGAATGAAACCCTACAAGTTGCACCTCGTTCAGTGCCATGTCTCAGGTGGCACGCATATTGAAAATTTGTGAAATCGTTCATGGAATCCACAAACCTTTTGAATTTCTCATTCAGATTTTGAGGAATAAATCTTACATTGCTCAACATTAAGCCTGTTCAGTTTCATTTGCCTAGACTATGCAGTTTCTGGGATCTCAAATCATATCAAATTTTTTGAAACACCCTTTATATAAAATAAAAGTTGTGACTTCATCAGTACTCACCCCCATTGCTATGAAACCCCCATAATTGCTCTAATGCAACCAGTTTCTAAACCAAGTTTGTTAGAGAACATACTGAAACAAACAGCATCCTGAAAACCAAGGAGCTTCCAAAACATGTCCATAAAATTCTGTAAAAGTATCAATCAGGGTTTGGTCAAAAATCAAATCCCAAACGTGGAAAATCCTGCAGAGGACCATTAAATCAATTATTTAACAAATGGAAAATGTACGGCACAACTGCAGCACAACTGTCTAAAGGAGGCTGTCCAAGAAAAGTCAGTGACTGGATAAAGAAGAAATTCATCAGAAATGCAACAACTGTAGTTCCAGGCTACGACACCACAAACTGTGGAAAGGTTCAAGGCAGTGAATACTTATGCAAGGCATCAGTGCTAATTTGAGTATTGCCTGGTGATTTAGAAAGAGTAATTACATAAATTAGGTTGTCAAATTGTTCTTGAGAGCCAAAACATGAGCTGTGCAGAATTTTTCCACGGACCCTGTTAATACATTAACATTTATGTAATTTGTGCAATATATGGCCCTCGGAATGCCTCATGAGTACATAAGTAAAGCAAGTTAACCCTCTGGACCCTCTGAAGATCGTCCTCTAAACTGTTCATTAGTCATTTCTATGGCAATGCACATCACATCAAAAACAAGTGTTCCCAGGCAAAACAAACCTTGCCCGGTAGCACTTATGATAAATATGAAGGAAGATATCATGAAAAAAATAGGCACTGTATGATGATACCATGTCCATACAGTAAGTACAGCATATACTGCCTCATAGAGTAAATATATATGCTGTATGTATCATTTAAAGAGAAAAATTAGGTGATTTTAAATTTCATGACAACAACACATCTCAAAAAAGTTGGGACAAGG
>JAODLJ010000027.1:52727682-52738325 GCA_027576115.1 Cathorops melanopus
AGTCAGCTGGGATAGGCTCCAGCTTGCCTGTGACCCTGTAGAACAGGATAAAGTGGCTACAGATAATGAGATGAGATTATTATTATAGCACTTTTCACAAATTGCTACTGTCATTTTGTTGATTTGTTTACGTTCTTCATCTTTAAGCATTAAAATCTGTTGAATTATTTTAGACTGGTTCAAAAGCTCAAAGAAGTTAGAAAATTACATCACTGAAATGTCCAAGGAAGAATTAAATAAATGTCTCAAGCTATTCTATACCTTGACACGACAGCAAGACACCGTGCTGAGGTCTAGAAAAAAAAAAGTCAATTTGTGCAGCCATCAATAGGTGTTTAAGGAGTCTGCCTAAGCAGAAATTATTTTGTTGGACGTTTTGTATAACATTTTTATTTATCGAATTTGCAAAAAATAAAAATGCTCTGATTCTCAAAATCCAGTGAATGTGGATATAATAAAACAGTTATTCCACTCAGTCTCATCGTACATGGTTTATAGACAACTCAGTGGTATATGCCTCAATTTCATGGAATAACTGTTAAATAATGTCACTCAGATCCATGATGTATTTCATCTGAAAAATGTGAGTTTTTCAACACAAGAATATAAACTTCATATCTTCAAGCCAACATGTGATTTTCTTTTTATTATACAGACACAAACAAAAAGTATCCAAATTTATCAAAACAAATCATCAATTTTCTCACAAGTGACAGAGATTTATGTCACATTTTTTTTTAAATCTCTATGTCCTGGATGTAGCTTATATGAAAAATACAAATGTTAGAATGCAGGCACTTACAGATGTATGCACAGAGGAGAACAGAGCGCAGATAGTCAACAAAGCCAAGCTGAGGGACTGGAATCGATGTCGGTAAATGAACGTGGGTCGGGCAATCAGTGAACAACGTAATGACAAAGAGCGAAAACTTGGAAGAAATAGCAAAGGGTCAGAAATACGAGCTGCTATCAGAAAAGATACAAGGCTTGGTATGAACTAAGATAGCAGGACAATACTTCACAATGGTGTGTTTGTTTTGGGAGCTTAAATAGAGGAACAGGTGATTAAGGAAATGAGAGCCAGCTGAGATTCAGTAGGCTGGAGACAGAGGGCACTGTGTGTTTTTGGGAGCTGTAGTCCAGAGTGTTCATGTTTGTAGTTTGTTCTTTCTCAGTGGGTTTACTGACAGAACCCCCCCAGGAGCTACATTCTTTCTTGGATGACCCCTACCTCTGGATGCTGGTTTGTTGAGTTGAGGATCTTGTTGACCTGGTAGATGGGCTCTCTCTCTAGATTGAGTGCAGAGTGTTCCTGGGTGTAGAGAGCTCGAGATAGAGGTAGCACCTTAGTGATCTGGCTGATGCATTCCACTGTACTGTGGGGCAGGTAGTTTTCACTGTGTTCTTCTGTGCTATGGGGTGGACAGGTCACTCTGGTCCTCATCCATCTCTCAACTCTCATGTGCTGGCTCCAAGTGCCACACCCCGGTACACCGCTTCAGCAGGCGGGTTAAACCACATGAGGGGATGGTGTTGCCACTACACCACTGGGCGGAGGAGCTGCCCATCAGCCAATGGCCAGGGCAGAGGAGGTCAAGAGACCCAACGGCCAATTGGATGTGGCCAAGGGCGTGCTTTCGGTGAGAAGATGTTGGCTGTTGGCCTCAGCTTGAAGAAGAGATAGGCACCATCAAGCTGCATCAAGCCTACTGAAAAGACATGGTCACACCAAGGAAGCAATCCCACATTCCAGATTGGTCGAGGCCCGGACAAACAACGGCCGTGCATCCCATCGGATCACTCCAGGGTGGGCGTGTCAAGTTAGCTACTGGAATGAATAGCAATACCAACACCAAAATCATCAGGACAACAGGCTCCACCATCATCGGAACATGGAATGTACGAACGCTCCATGCCTGTGGCCACATCCATGAACTCAAGTACGAGCTAGTATGCTACCAATGGGACATCATTGGACTAGCAGTGGTACACTGGAAGGGATTTGGAGAGACCAGGACAGATGCAGGACACAAGATCTGGTTCTCAGGGGATGAGAAGAAACATCAATATGGAGTAGCATTCATCATGAGGAAAGAAATTGCTAACAGTGTCATCAGCTGCATTCCTATTAGGGCTGAACGATATGGACAAAATTTCATATCTCGATATTCATGCCAAATATCTTGATATCGATACGATACGGTATGACTACGGGTTCGGTGAAAACCAAGCATTTTTCAGAAAAATAAAAACATCATAATACAAAAAAATGTGGAAAGTGCAGTTTTATTTTTAAGAACTCACTGCCAGTCATCAACATTAACATAAATTACGAATAAATAAATTACAAATCAAACATTTTACTGCAGCTCTGCTTTAACAATAAATAACAAATGCAGCAGCTGGTGGAACATTGAAAGTGCATTGAAGTGCAACATCTTATATTCTTCAAAAGATCACATAACTGTATGCAGAAAATGCATTTGCTACTAACAGAACAGAGGTAGTTACAGGCAGCACAACTTCTACAGATTCTTTGCCAGGAACACTAGCTTGTTAACCATGTCTGGCTTCAGACAGGACCTCTCACAACTCACAATGTTGCCTGATGCACTAAAAATTCTCTCTGAGGGAGAGCTGGTGGCCTGCATGCACAAGTATTTTCTTGCCATGTTGCTGAGCCGGGGAAAGTTGACTTTGTGAGTTAATCTCCACCACAGAAGGGGGTCCTCTTCGTTGTCAATTGTGGAGGACTGCATGTAGGCACTCAGCTCAGCTTCTATGGCAGCAGTGGGATCGATTGGTACTGTGGCACTTGCAGTGGCTCTTTTGAAGAAGCTTGCCAACAACTTCTTTGCCTTTTTGGTGGGTGGGGGTGAAACTTCTTCCACTCTGGTCTCTCTGCACTCAACAGAATGCTAGAAAATAGTAAAAAAAAAAAAAGAAGAAGAAGAAAGAATTTAATTAGTTTTATATATGAATGATCATTACTGTATGAATAACACAGATGAATAACACAATTCAGCTAAATTTAAACTTAAATATTTACTAAAATGTAAGATAATGCATTTAAATGGAAGGAACTGTTCTCATTTAATCCATTCTAACCATTATTTTTACCTTGTGTTCCATCGTCTTCATCTCTGACACCAGTCTGGCTTTGATGATGGGGACGTCGTTAACACTGATGTCTTGTGTCTTGGATCTAAGAAGGATGCCACATCCAGGAGCTCTTGTGTGACTCTCTCTTCATTCTTGCTATTCATGTACTCCAACATTTTCTTTTTTAAGGACTTGGTCATGTCAGTGTCACCCTTCTCTGGTGCCAAGATGGTTGTGTTAAACAGGCTGAGTACTGGTTTGATGTGTGAAACACTAACATAATCCTCCCCTGACCGAGCATCCGTGAATTCAAGCAGTGGTCCCAGTGCCTTGCTGACTGACTCCAGCACATCCAGATCTTGATGTCCAAGAATTAGGTGCCGGGTGTTTCTGTCCTCTGAGAGGACCTCATGGAGTGCTTTCTGCTGCTCCAGAATCCTGTTAATCATGAGCACCCTAGACCCCCATCTAGTTTGACACTCAGTTATGAGTCCATGGACTGGAAGGTTGAGGTGCTTCTGGGCTTGCTCAAGTGCCACTCTCTTTTTCCAGCTGTGTGAGAAGTGGCACACCAACTTTTTGCAGACACCTGTTGCACGGCTGATCCAGTTGTCACCTTTCACTGCATTTTCTAGAAAAAATAGATGTACAAAATAATTCATGAATATATTACAACAGCTAAATAACCACATATTAATGCAGATTGTTCCCTTTCTCTCTCACCCACACACTCTCTCTCTCTCACACACACACACACCTCTCTCCCTCTCTCTGTCTCAAAGTTATTCAAATAAACATAGTAAAACGTACCTATTGCCAGGTGTAGCCTGTGTCCAAAGCACTGAAGGCGCATCCAGCCATTCACCTCCAAAGCCTTTATCATGTTTGATGCGTTATCAGTCGTCACGCAAACCTGTTGGTCCTCCTTCAAGTCCCAGTCTGCTAACGCACCTCTCATCTCCTGCGCTATATTATCCCCGGTATGCTCCCCGAGGAAGAAGGACATCTGCAGACAGCGGGTCTTGAGTTCAAAGTTTGTTGTAATAAAATGGACCGTTAAACTGATGTAAGGTTCGGTTGTCCGGCTCGACCACAGGTCCGTGGTTGTGGCGAAACGACTGATTTCACGGAGCTCGGATTCAACATTCATTTTACACTCATTATAGAGCTTCGGAATGGCCACTTGATTAAAATGTGTTCGGGATGGTATTTTATAATGCTTGTCCAGCGTCCGAACCATTTTTTAAAGCCCTCTTTCGAGACTGTGTACATAGGTACCATGTCTTTTGCAATGTTGCATGTTATAGCGTCTGTAATTTCTTTATGTCTGGTGGACGTCAACTCGTACGGTGTAACGCTACTGAATGCATCAGCAATCAAACTTTGCTTTGGCTTATTTTGGGATGACTGAGAAGTCCCCGGGGTTTCTCTCATCGTCATACACTCTTCATGCAGCATGCGATGGTGTCGTTTCAGGTGCTGAAACATGTTTGTTGTGCTACCTTGCTTCGTCGCAATTTTTGCTAAGCACGACCTGCACAACACCTCACTCTAGTTAACATTGTCCTTTTTGAATCCAAAATATCTCCAAATAACGGATTATGATTTATGTTTTGGCACCAAGTCAGATTCTGCACCGGCCGCATTTTCTTTTTAATTTCCCTGCTGTGTCTGTAGTGTGCGTATTGGTCTCCGTCTCCCTCACTCCCGCCCTCATATGTTCGTCATTGGTTGGCTGCAGCTGTCAATCCACAGCAAGCATGAAATAAGGTTTGTGGTTGGCTGGCCTTAGCGGTGCATTCAAGGGCAATCATAAAAATGATGTTTGTTGTGACTGCCAGAGCTGTACATGCAGGGCGAGCGCGGGGAGGGGAAATCTATATGGTTACTTTTTCGATATTAATATCTTGAATGTTCATATCTAGATATAGATACGATAACGATATATCGTTCAGCCCTAGTACATGAGCTGACAGCCGATGAGGCGTGTAGTTGACTATAAGCCATGTACGACGGGAATAAGTGGAATAATTGTTTTTCTATCCACATTCACTGGATTTTGAGAAACGGAGCATTTTTATTTTTTTGCAAATTTGATAACTTTTTTTATTCAAAATGTCCAACAAAATAATTTCTGCTTAACAAACCGGTGAAATGACTAGCGGTTTGTGAAAAGCGAAAAGCTATAACTCCTGGGGGAAAAAAAAAAAAGATTTTCTTACCATTAAATATTTTTATTACTTATTGTATTTTGTATCACTTGAGCTGATAATTTTTTTTGGCGAATGTGTATACCGTAAAGATGTGTGAGAATTCTCATAAGTGAGGTGTGGGTCCACCATTTTAAAGTCCATTAAAGTTTTCACTCCCAGATTGTCATTTTCAATTGGGTGATTAATACTGTGATATTGGTTGGGCAGGTTATCATCCTTTGAAAAATTGACACCCGTAATAATGACACCCTTAATCAGCATCTTGTGCAAATTGGGAATGTTTGTTAGCTTGGTGATGCTACGAGCTAATTCAATTTTATTTCTAAAGTGTCCGTTTAACAACATTTGGCACAAAGCAGCTTGACAGAAATCCAGATATGAAATTGAAACGAAAATTTTAAATGAGTTCACATAGCTAAATGAACCTTAACCTTTTTTTTTTTTTTTTGCTTCTTGCCTGCTGCAAGGCTTAACTGCTTATCTAAGTTTTTTTTTTTTTCCCCCTCTTTTCTCCCTCCTGGCGGGGAACCGTTGCATTGTAATCATGTGTGCAAGTTTGAGAGCAGCAGTGAGTGCTTGCTGCCCATTCGTTTTGAAGGCCTCTCAGATGTTTTGTTTAATTCAGAGCATTTTGAATTAAATTGGGGAAGCCATGGCCTAATGGTTAGATAAGCAGCTTTGGGACCAAAAGGTCGCTGGTTCGATTCCCTTGACCAGCAGGACAGGCTGAAGTGCCCTTGAGCAAGGCACCGCACCCCTAACTGCTCCAGCAAGAGTGGTGGCATACCTTGTGTCTGATTAGCCAAAAAAAAACTGATGTGGTGATCAGTTCAGGCAAGAACCTGGCCAAAGTTAAAAATAAAATACTTAATTGAGCTTGAAGTCATTGTTGGCCTTGGACGGGGGGGGGGGACAAGGAAACTTGCAGGAGCCTCATCTGTTTTTCACCTGCATTCCTTTTTTAATTTTGTCTCCTGCCTCTGTGGTAAGCGTGCTTTTTATTACCATAAATTAGCATCAAGTCCTTGAGTTGAAGAGTGCTTCAGACTCTACATTCTTCTAATGGCAGCACGACATGACGGTTAAGGATTTTGCTTACAGATTTTGAAATGATCCATGATGTAATTTTGCTGCAGTGAAGGAACTCTGCATTATTCAGGAGTATAAAACAGCAAATATCGATAAAATGTACACTCTAATCCGTAGAGTGCCACTTGGACCTTAAGGTGCACTTTTATTCTTAAGAAGTTCATCTCTCGCATGCACTTGGGTTACGTCCTGCCTACGAATAAAACCTGTTTAATTACGTAATGGTATGTAGTAATCTCTCGGAGTATATCTGATCAGATTAAGTGCAATTTGGCCACTTTCCTTAAAACGTGCTGGAGGAGATGAGGTTTGGGACAGAATAATAAATTTATTTGCAGACGTTTGCGATAGTGCATCACTTAGAAAAGCTCTGCCTTCCTTAGTTTGATGTCGGAGGTGGGAAGGGGGTGGAGTCGTGTCATTATTGAAGAATCTCTGGTTCTAATCTTAGTTGCAGTGATTGACCAGCATTAACCCCAGTTTTTAAAATACATCTCTAGCCGCTTTATCCTGTTCTACAGGGTCGCAGGCAAGCTGGAGTCTATCCCAGCTGACTACGGGCGAAAGGCGGGGTACACCCTGGACAAGTCGCCAGGTCATCACAGGGCATACCAGTCAAAAGTTTGGAAACCCCTTCAAATTCGATGTTTTTTATTTTATTATTTTTTTTCCTACATTGTAGAACAATACTGAACTCATCAAAACTATGAAATAACATATGGAATTGTATGGTAAGCAAAAAAAGTGTTCAAAAAAACGTGTTTCATCTTTTAGATTCTTCAAAGTCGTCACTATTTACCTCGATAACAGCTTTGCACACTGTTGGCATTATCTGAACCAGCTTCATGAGGTAGTCACCTGGAATCCTTCTCAATTAACAGGCATGTCTTGTCAAAAATGGAATTTCTTGCCTTCTTAATGCATTTGACACCATCAACCAGTAAAGAGTAAATAATAATAAAAATACAGTACATAGCCCTGTTTGACAACTGTAGTAATCCATATAATGTCAAAAACCACTCAACTAAGTAAAGAGAAATAACAGTCCGTCGTTACTTTAAGACACGAAGTGTCTTTTAGTTAATTAAAATAAAGAAAAAACATCGAAGTTGAAGGTGTTTCCAAACTTTTGACTGGTACTGTAGCTGGAGTGTATTGCGATTACAAACTGTAGAAGGGTAAAATCAAGTGGTGGTAATGGGAAAGCACTACTGTAATCCTTCCCTAGAAACTTTGACAGCTGAAGCCGTCAGAGTGGGCCCGCTATCAGGCAGAACGCTAAAGAAGAAGAAGAAGAAGAAGAAGAAGAAGAAGAAAATCAAATGGTACTGAGTTCAATGAATAGTCAGTATGAGCATATTGTGACCAAGGGTCCTCAGATTATGAGGTTAGTAAATGACTGACTGCTTTTCTCGAACAAAACCAAGTAAGAAACTCCCACACCATCTACACTTGCCCAAGAAATGGCGCTCATTTGCACTGCAAGATTTCAATCTGATTAAGAGCCGATTGATGACGAACTCTGAAGTGTCTCTGCCTGGCTGTCACTCATTCAGAATATGCATCAGCAGGGGGAGAGGAAGAGACTGAAGAGGCCATTTCCTCCAGTTGATGACAGATAAGAGGGGTCACACCGCCCCATTCTCTGCATCCCTTTCTCTCCCTGTTGTTTAGAGAGGGGGTCCGCCGTGCTGTGTTTGCTAAGCCCCCCTCCGGAGCCGCTCTCTTTGGTTTGTCCGGAGTCCTGCCGCAGAGAGGAAGTTCGCTCCCTTCTTTCAGTTGATTTTGTTGCCCTTATCTTCGGTTCCATGACCAACAGACGTGCAAATGTGCTCGGGGCGTATGGAGGATCTGTTCATCCGAGGCTGCAGCTCAGCCAGAGCAAAACAACACTTCGGACTGTGTGTGCCATCTTGCTTGTTTTTCATTATTCCAGTTTGAACTCTAATAAGCTCAAGATGCTTTAGTAAGACAAATTACAACACAAAAAGCCTCTGTCTATAGCAAGGCTTTTTCTAAAAGATGTCCTCCAAAAAACAAACAAACAAAAAAAAAAAATGCACTGCACTGAATTAAGATCTCTCTCGCTCTCATTTTCTTTCTCTCTGAAGCACTAACAGTAGCTTTAGGGCTTTTTGTCTCAGGCCCCAGCCAGCATTAGCAACATTTCAGGGTCATCCCCCCTCCACACACCCTCACACCCCATCACACATCTGGATCTGATCACTTTAAGAATCTCTTAGCTCTTTTCCACACTTATGATGCAGGTACCTGCTTGGATCTGGAACTTTCCGCACTTTTCTCCAGGAAAAAGAATTCTTTTCGAGTTGACAAATTCGTTTCGGTTTCTGAGCTGCACGTCTGGAACTGAGGAGCCTGTAACATCAGACCTTAGGTGTCGTGATCACAACATAAGAAACTTACCTTGGTGTGATCTTGTTTGCCATTACAAAAACATCAACAGGAAAAATATTCCTGGAAGAAAATGTGAAATTAATCCCTGAAATATAAACCAATGGTATTAGCAGTTTACTCCCAATGTTGCTAATGCTTGCAAAGCTTGAATATCGTACATATTGCTTACTGATGTCTTTCTGCCATGTAGAGACGCTGAAAGGTTTGAAAAAACACGAGCAAATTTGTAAACAAATTACATTATAAAGAAGAGTGACGAGATGATGTCATCCAGTGAGCCCCAGGCAAACACACGCAGTAGTGGAGGAGACTCGCTATAGCCTTATTTACTCCAAAAATCTGTTTCTGTTATCCTTTACCACATCTGCACTGTTTCAGAAACATTTTGAAAAGCCTATTATTGACAGGCAGGAAGTCAGACAAACACAAACACATGCATACTGTCTTTATAAGGACCTTCCATTGATGTAATTATGTAATTATTAATGTCACTAATTCATGTTAAGCTACACCTAAAGCTAAGCCTAACTTTAGTCACATTGAACTCATGTTATTTGTTTGTTTGTTTACAAATAAAAGCTGCAAGTATTAAAAAAAAAAACATGAAAAAAAACAAAAGTCCCAAAAAGTCAAAACCTGTTAGATATTTGTGGGGACCAGCCAAAAGTCCCCACAATGACAAAACCTGTTGGATATTTGAGGGGACCAGCCAAAAATCCCTAAATGTTAAAACCTGTTAGATATTTGTGAGGACCAGCCAAAAGTCCCCACAATGTCAAAACCTGTTAGATATTTATGGGGACCAGCCAAAAGTCCTCACAAAGTCAAAACCTGTTAGATATTTGTGGGGACCAGCCAAAAGTCCCCACAATGTCAAAACCTGTTCAATATTTATGGGGACCAGCCAAAAGTCCCCACAATGTCAAAGCCTGTTAGATATTTATGGGGACCAGCCAAAAGTCCTCACAAAGTCAAAACCTGTTAGATATTTGTGAGGACCAGCCAAAAGTCCCCACAATGTCAAAACTTGTTCAATATTTGCTTCCAACTAAGAGAGAAAAGAAAATGCCCTCCATACACTAACATACTCTGTTTGTCACATCTGAGATGATGTACTTTGGTATAAACAGTGTGGATGGTGTTGCTCGTGCGTTCCTGTGTGGTTTGAGCTCTGAATGCAAACGCAGCTCGATACAAAAGGTCCTAAACAAAGAGAAGTGTGTATTTCTGAGTGCCTTTCAGAGTGTATCTGCTCTCTCTCTACCGTATGTGTGTGTGTGTGGGGACAACCCCCGGGTGCCACAGGAGCGTGAGACAGAGAAAGAGATTTACTTCATCTCCTCTCAGTCTGAAGAGCCTGCCATCCCTCTCACCCAAAGTCTCTCTCTCTCTCTGCTGATCTCTCTGATTCTTTCTCTTACTTCCACTCCTCCACTGTCTGCCTCTTCCTTTTATTCCACAACTCTCACTCTTCTTCTCTCTGCCCCTCTTCAATTCTCATTCCCCTTTTCTCTCCCACTCCTTCTCTCATCTCCTCTCTCCCTTTTCACCCTCTCTTTCTTTAAACACCCCCCGTGTGTATCTCATCCCTTATCATCTTTCCTCATTTTCATCAATTCCTCCTTTTATTAAACATTAAACCAAAATGCCTTTTTTTTCCCCATAAGAATGACATTTTTAATTTTCAGTCTCTTCTGTTTTGATGAGATCTGAAATGTTCAGTTCAATATTCAGTTGTGGTCTGGGTTATACACTATATTGCCAAAAGTATTTGCTCACCCATCCAAATTATCGGAATCAGGTGTTCCAATCACTTCCATGGCC
>JAODLJ010000027.1:53600927-53612036 GCA_027576115.1 Cathorops melanopus
ATATTTCTGAGAATCAATGCATCCTTGCAAACAGAAGTTTCATCAAAAAATTTTAACACTAATAACTTAAGAAGAAGAAATTAATAATTTAATAACTTAATAATTAAGAAGAAGGATTATTATTATTATTATTATTATTGCTGTTGTTGGGGTGGTACCCTTATCTTTCATACCTTTATTCTGTATCTTTTTCCTCCAAATGTGGTGCACCTTTTAAAAAAATGTAATACCCTATTGGACCATATTTCTATTTTAGAATAAAGCTTTAAAAAAAACTCTATGCACATTTCAAGCTCCAAGCTCAAGCGTACTATATGTACAAAAAGGTGCACGCGTGATGGTACCACCCCAGCAACAAGGACTGGTCCAGTTTAGTCCCCTTTCTTCTGAGACTGAAAAACAGCCCACAGAGCCGAACTCTACTCTGACATTTCTAATGTCTTGTTCACCAGCTCAGTCCCTTATAGCTGATTAAAGACAAGCTTGCAGTACCTTGGTTCTGCTGTCCTGGCACTGATGATCCGGGGTACCAGCCCGGCCGGGTCCCCCATGCTCCCGTCTGTCCGTTCAGCATCCTCAGCTTCTCATACATGCCATCTGCTCCCATCTGTTGCTTCTCGCTAGCCAGGTTGCGCAGCACTCGGTTTATGGACGACACCTGAAAAGACCAAAACCCCAAAGATGCGGCACGTTTTAATTAAAAGTGCGTGTCCTCGAGATGGCAATTTTTTCTGGCCTCGATATTACACACAGGCGATTGATTTTAGGCTGAATCTCAAATTGGACATACAGTGCAATACACAGAGCGTGGCATTATTTCATTACTGCATGGAGTGCACTTAATACGGACGTCATTCAGACTTAGATGTGTGTACTCAGCTGCTATATCAATAAAACTCTGACTACAGGGTCGTTATCTGTAATTCCCTGCATTTTAAATTGCGAGTGAGTTAAAAATAAATAAATAAATAACCATAAAAATAATTTTAAAAAAGGTTCAGGACCTTGATTTAAAAAAAAAATCGAATTTTTCTATAACATGACAAAAAGCCAGCATTGTTTAATACTTTATAAATGATTTCTCGCAAGTACAATACACAATACACTGTCATGTATGTTATATGAGACCTGATTCTTGAATTGAACATAATATCTTGGTATAAAAGGCGACTCTAATGGCTTAATAAGACCATTGTTTCAATTCCTTGTAAATTTGTTGTTTGAAAAAAATGCTAATGTGAATCTACATCTAATTTGAAAGACGGTTGTCTGGTATGACCTTGACCTGCTTGGGGTTTGGATAAAAAGGCAGAAATCTGATCATAAATCCTAGATCTGATGCTAAACCTTCTTAAAATGAAATTATTAGTCAATATCAATTTTTTTAAATTTATTTCAGATTAATGACATGGGTTTTGATCATGAAAAAAAAGAACAAGAAAAAACGCTCTGAAAAACAAACAAACAAATAAAGCCACGCCTTGGCTTGTGATGCATTCCTGCAGCTTGATTTACATATTACAGACTAACTGCTTACACAACAACAAATGTGGACAGGTGTGTAATTCAGGCTGCTGTTCAGATCCCGTTTTGTACTCACGCTCGGTATGTTGTCGTTGGTGCAGATGCCCTCAGAGAGCAGTCTGTCCCGGATTTCCCAGGCGAAAATGGACGGGCACTCCCTCTTAAACTGGGCGATCTTACTGACCACTTCAGGTGTGGCCACACGCGGTTTACTTCCGCCGATCGCGCGCGGTCTGATCGAACCTGTCTCGTAATACCTGCCCAGGATCTTACTCACGCATCCGTTGGACACCTGGACACAAAACGAGAGACACAAATCACACACATTATTTAAACAAGGCGTGAAATGTTACGTGCATGAGTCCGAGCATTGATAAGCTTACGTTTTCATTGTCCAGCACTTGGACTTTTGCATCGGCATGGGTCTATAACACAAGAAATATACCTTCAGTGGTACAAGAAACTCTTTATGCAGTCCTTTCTTTATGATGTTTGCCTGGAAATCAGTTTGCTTTCTTGCAATAAACCACTGTTCTCATATTTGTCACTTACACTAAGTATATATATATATATATATATATATATATATATATACACACAAACTAGGCTAATTATTAAAAAAGGGGGGTGTTGATATTATCCAAGGCCTGTAAATTAGTCCAGATTGATTCATGAATCCTGTTTAATCAACCAATCCGGATGTTATAACCAATTCGGATTTTTTTAAACAAGTAAAGCAAGAACAAAACAATAACGCAAGAACAAAATCACCTCCACTTTAGTCATTTTGTGCATTTATTTTTGCACCCACCCACCCACACACACACACACACACAAAAGAAAATATTAAAATATTAAAATAAATAAAAATAAAGTGAGGACGCGTTTATGCACCGCATGCCATCAGCTCACCTGCAGAATCCGGGAGATGTCGCAAGGGCGGGCGCCGCTGTGCGCGAGCTCCACGATTTTCTGTCTGGTGGAATCGGGCAGCGGTCTGCCGTTAACGAACACACCGCCGAGCTGGTTCACCCCACTGTGACCTGGACGGAGGAAGAAACAGCACGAGAATGCGTTTTAGCAAAGCCATAATAATAATAATAATAATAATAATAATAATAATAATGCACAATTGCACACAGTGTCCTTCCTTGCACACGCTGAAATCATACTGTGCAAAAAAAAAATAATAATAATGCATTTCATGCATGAGTCCATCAAAGTTTGCAAGAATGATTATCCTCTAAATCTGCCTGTATTTCCCAGATTCAGTGCGTCCTTTCCAACCAGAGCTTCCTCCAACAAAAAAGGTGAACATTATTAGCTAATATTAACTTTCTAGTTAACCGTATTCGCGAATGACGCTCCAGATGTGCTGATGCAGTGATTATTATTATTATTATTATTATTATTATTATTATTATTATTATTATTATAGCTAACACCTGCCCAAGACATGCTCCGGATGCATTTGCGCATCTTTCCAAAAAGCTTTTGCGAATAATACGACTTCAATACTGCACAGGTTTAAAGCCATGGATCAATACATTATCATTACAGGTCGAACCGTTTCAGTTAAACAAGTCAGTGGTATCAATCACATCCATAAATGCAAAAGAACAAGAGAAAATGCACCAAACCTGCAAACAAATCGCAAACGCTCTTGTTCCTGCACACTGGTTTTCCTTTACTTCTGCCCTTCTTTGCTCTGTCCCTTCCCTTCCTTCCCTTCCTTCCCTTCCCTTCCCCTGCACAGCCTCCAGTTCAATTGAGTCCAAGAGCACAAGCTCCTTTGCAATAAATAAGCTCCAAATTTAGAAGAGGGGGGGGAGAAACAAATATGATGAGGCTGCCTGACATTTTGTCTTTAAAATAAAGCTAAGCTAAGCTGCACGTCAAGTTTGAGCTTAATATCTGGAAATGGGCGGAATAAGTCGCTCCGGATCATGCATGGGAAGGCTAATTGGAAAAGATCAAGCTTGGAGCACTTGTGGCAGGAGATGTCACTTTATGACAAAGCTTTGCGTTTGAACGTTGCGGCGTCACGACAAAAAAAAAAAAAAAAAAGTAACATCATAAAAAAAAAAAAGAAGAGAGAGAGAGAGAGAGGGAGAGGAGAAAAACTACAGCTGACGACCCTGTCTGTCTGCATTTCGGAGATCACCCGGACTCAATTCGACTCTGCTCATTTAGCCTTAAAGGGAAGCTTCATTTTAAGGTAGCCAGGGGGAAACTATATATGCGCGTGCACGCTCACGTGGACGCGCAATGCCTTTAAGGATTATGAAAAGTGACATTTCGGTCAAGCGACAAGTCTTACACAGGGTCCTGCGTTCTGCACAGTGGGAAGGAAGCTGCAGGATTTGGGGCTTGTTTATACATTTATACACGACTATACAGGCAGGAAAATATAAACAACAACAATAATAATAATAATAATAATAATAATAGTAATAATAATCATAATAATAATAATAATAATAAATAAAGAATGCAAATTTAATTTAATTTAGCAAAAATAACCCATCCATGCAATGTAAATACGCTTCATCGTAAATGCCAGACATTTGTGGAATGTAATGATTCACTTCTGTGATATAATGATCAACGTGCAAGAGAAGGAAAGTCCATCGCCATGTCATTTTACAGGCTTAATTCACAGGATTAGAGTAAATCAATCGACTAGTCTTTTGCACAGAGGTCAGCGTGGATGAGCATATTGAAGATTTATTGGCTTTGGGATTAAGTCCCCTTATGCCAACACAAACACACACACACCACCACCACCACTATCACCACCATCACCATCCCACTCCTAAATAAATACATTTTTTTAATGAATAAATAAATCCCAAACCCCAGTTGAGAGAACCAGAGTACATGCAGATCTGAATATAAAATCAAAGTTTTCTCCTGAAAGGTTAAATCGCCCATCATTATGAGTCCCTAAGGGCAATAATTATGCGCCTCGTAGCCTGTTCTCTATTCCACCTCTAATCAAATTAATAGCAAAGACATATGGTGTCAATTTTCTATATTACACCCAGGACTTGTTTCGCATTAAAAAGCTCGGAGAGCCTCGAAACAATCCATCTCCTGCTTCTATTGACACACAGCAAAACAGCCCAATAATAATAATAATAATAATAATAATAATAATAATAGCAACAACATAGATTGTATTTATTTACTTTACTAATTTAGTTACATTTTATTCAGCAATATTTTATATTTTACATAAAATATGGAAAACTTACAATATTACTTCTTTTTTTTCTTTTGTCTAATTTTCTATTTATTTTTTGTCCTAGTTGTCTGTGGGACTTTTATAAGATAGAAAAAGAAAAAAAAAACATGACAGGAGGTCATTCAACACACCTTCTTTACAGATGTCAGACACCTCTGGTCCAGCATTAAGAGAGAAAATATGTCCGGTTTATTATACTTATTCTTTCCAAGAAGTCGAGACTCATAATCATAATCATAATTAGAGCTCCACAGTATCACATGTGTTTTGAACAATCAAGTTAATGTGGTTTGGGGTTGTTGGTTTTTTTTTTTTTTTTCCTCCTTGTACAGGTCTTACTGGGAAATTTCAGCCAAATGGAGCATGTCAGGTGCATTCATGCTTCCTCATAATGCATGTTTCTCAGCGTAGTTCTTTTCTTCTGGATAATATAAAGGAGACTGGCAGCGAATGGAAACATTAATGGCAGTTGTTCTTAGCAGAACGCGTACATATAGGTCTATTGGTCTATCTCATAAATGTGTGTGCTATCGTTCTCAGTCTTTGCTTGTCAGTAGGTTTACATGTATCTGATCATTTCCAGTTGATTATATCAAACACACTGCACTTAAACCATAATATTACGGTAATAAATGAATAATAACTGTAGTAATAAAATAATGTAGTCTAATATGTTATACTTTGTCCTTCGGTTGCATTAAATGAATTTTATTAATTCCTTATTACAAGATTTCTTTTTTAAGCATGTAATACACCACCAGAAAATGTGTCACCTTTTTTTTTTTTGTTCAACATGCAGTCAATGATCAAAACATACCAGAAGGAAATTTATTATTTTTAAGAGAGAGAGAGAGATGGACAGATGAAGAAATAGAGAGAAATACAATAAAAACCAACAACAACAACAACAACTCCACTTACTGTTTTGCATCATGGAGGCTACACCAGATTCCCACGTGGTCCTGTTATAGTATTCTATTATTCAAAAAGAAACATAACCCTGGTCAGTGTATCATTTTATTTTATTTTATTTTATTTCATTTCATTTTTTTTTTAAAGTTCATCATGCAGTGTTTTGTAATGCAGTGATTTGACTGTGTGCACAAAACGTTACGGGCATTATTGTGCAGGGTGGAGAATATACATTAAAAAAAAAGTTACTGATTCGTGCAAGTTAAAAATAAAAGTCAGAGCACACTACTGTCTCCATAATTTGTTTTAAATTATCCAGCGTTTAAACTTGCCTGGAAACAGTTGACTGTCCGCTTATAACAATTTATAGACTCTCATCTGCGTCACACTAGTTAATAATTCCCTATAGGACAAAGCAAAACATTATTAGTATCACCTAGTGCACCTAGCCATTATTATTATTATTATTATTATTATTATTATTATTATTATTATTAATAGTAGTATTAATATGATTTTTTCTTAATGCATTAAAGCTGAAACGTATTGCATATAATTATTTATTACTCCTAATATTTATTTATTTATTTATTTATTTATTTTATTAGCCTAAATTAGTAACTCGGCCTAAATTAGAGTTCATATCCCTGTGTATGGGTGCAGCTTCGCTTTTACTAACTATATCAGGATTAAAAATAATACTTAAATAATATTGGCCAATCATATTTTTGGTCAATATTTCTCCAGTATTTTCATTCCTCTTTTGTCGGGATTCATTACTGTTGTTGGATACATTTTTTTTTTTTTTTGTGCGTTCCTTAATTTATCATTTCCTTAAATCAGGATATTTTTTTCAAACTGTTTTTATTTTATTTTTATAATTTTTTTAATCATGAAGACTGATTCGGAACTTGAACACAAAAATCCCGACAATAGCCTCAAACCCGATCCTCACCAACAACTAAACAACCCGATAAACCATTTATTTTTAAGCCGAAGAGAAAGATCCTCCCTCCTTCCCCCCTGCACCCATCTCAAGTAATTTCTTATTATAAGTATTTGGACGTTAATTGTGTTACTGGTGTGTGTCGTTATAGGAACTGGAGTTTAAAAAAAGAGAAGATATACAACAGCGCAGTGGGGAGCTCAATTTGGCAAAAGACAATTGTGTTAAAAAAGAACCCATTCAGTTTCATTTACCCAAAAGGAAAAGGGGGCCATTGAAGAAATAGGCCCAGCTTTGATTTTCTTCCTTTTTTCTTTTTTTAAGCTTTTTTTTTTTATGTAGATGGACTGGGTGTGTGCACGTTCATGCGCGCACGCGCGTGTGTGTAATAAATACATACAGCCATGTGCACCATTTTATCAGCTCTTATTATATTTAATTAAACTTTCATCGTTTTTTTCTTATTTCATTTCACCAGTCAATACACTCCTTTATACGTTTCATTTCCGATTATATACCTGGATTAAACCTTCAAGTAAATATTAATCATGAGAAGGCCCCAACAAACCGGAACTTACTTTCATGCTTTGACAATTAAAATAAAAGTGCTGTATAGGATTTTTTTTCCCCCTTCTCAACTCGCGGTGGTTTAATGATCAGTGTTTTAATAGCTCCTCATGGTTATTTTTCACTTATTAACATGTGACCCAAAGCCTTTAGGCTCTGTGTTTTGCAGGAAGTTTACACCGACATGCAGAAATGAGAGAGAGACGAAGAACAAGTGATGGTAATCAGGCTATAGGCCTGCTCGGAATAATAAATGAAGAGTGAATTAAACTTTTGGCACTATTTAAACACAGGCTAAAATAAAATATATATATATATGTCTATAGGGAGGTACTAAATTTATATTATATATACATTTACAATATATATTCAGTCAGTTTCTCCTCCTGGAGGTAACATGTCCTTGTTTTAATAATAATAATAATAATAATAATAATAATAATAATAATAGTCGGAGCGTATTTTGCGACTTAATAAAAAAAGCAAAAATGTTCTCAAGTTCAAGTGATTTTTTTTTTGCTGTGTGTGTGTGTGTGTGTGTGTGTGTGTGTTCCAAACTGACACTCTGCTCAGCGTGTCTCTATATATTTTCCGCCCCGACTTTACTTTTTTCTTTCATAAAATCGCCATTTAACGCACAAACCACGACACGACTGAAGCGAAAATTATAAAACTCCATCATATTTAAAAAAACAACATAAAACCTTAAAACCTGGCCGACAGATCAATTCAAAAGAGCTTGCAACGTTTGTCGCATCGACCCTCTTTTTTTTTTTCCCGTGTTAAGGATTTTAGTCTTGTTCCGCCAGAACACTAATTTACAAAACTGTCATGTTCTGTTTTCCAGAGTTTAATTTAAACAGTGTTGATTTCGCTCCAAAAGTGTTTCTTAAAGAAAAGTGGACTGAAAGAAACACTGCGTCTTCTGTTCAAACGCGTTTAACTTTCCATCTAATGCACAAAAAAGGAAAATGCTTTTACTCACCTTTTTGAGGCATTATTTTTTTTGGTTTGTTTTGTTGTTGTTGTTATTGTTGTTGTTGTTTTCCCCCTGCAGCTCGTCCCTCGACTGCCCTCTTCTTCTTATTCTTCTTCTTCTCGCCAAATTTAGCAAAGAGAAGTGAAATATTTTTCTCCTATACTTTTGTCTTTCCTTTTATAGTTTCCGATTGGACTGGTAGGAAATAGAAATCCCTGCGAGACACAGAGGAAACAGAGGGTTTGATAAAATAAAATAAAATAAAATTAAATAAATAAATAAATAAATAAATAAATAAAGTGGAATGAAACATGAAACTCACTCCGAAGCAGCAGCAGCAGCAGCAGCGCTTGAGCATGCATGAAACAAATAAATGATGAGTGAGTGAGAGAGAGAGAGAGAGAGAGAGAGAGAGCATGCACCTATGCTGACGGTACTCTAGTGTATGTAATGCATGTGTTTCTGCTCTGTGCCTCCTCTTCAGTGGCCCCATTAGCGGATCCTGACCTCTGTCATCATCTTCAAGTAAAAAAGAAAGAGAAAAAAGAAAAGAAAACACACTCACACACACACACACACACACACACACACTTGCTCGTGCCCCCTTGTGTGTCTGAGCGGGAAACCGGCGGAGAAGCTCGCTGTTGAAAACTCACTAATCAGTCCGCCGCGCGCATGCAAATAGCAAAATGCTCCCCTCTCTCGCGCGCACCGAGTACTGCTGCCATAATGCGCTGCTCTCGCCGGTTTTTTTTCCCCCCTTCTTTCACGCGCGCGCTGCCGATTGGACGACGCACGGCGGGAGCTGTTGCTATAGAAACCATAGCCATAGAGACTCCACCAAATGTGGGAAATGTGGAAACACGCTCGAGGGGAAATAAATAAATAAATAAATAAACCCAGGATTCCTGCAAGGTCTGTCTTTCAAGGGTTCTCCAGAACCCAAACTTTCACTCGAACCCGAGGCTTCTTAAGTTCGAAACACCCACCCTTGAGCATGTGCATGCGCTTAAGATGGTGTTTGGTGATCGAGTCCCGGATTTGATCTGAAGCGGATCCGGTTTTCTCCCGAACCATATTTGGTTGTCAGCTGAGAAACCAGTTCGAGTTCCTTTCCAGTGAATGAAAGAAAATCCAAACCATAACCATGATTCAGATGTGTCATGTTAGCCTACAGGCTTGTCAGAAGTTTTGCACACACACACACACACCATGCTGCGCCACTGCGCGTGACTCTGCGTCTGCGTCTGATTGTTCTCACACGGCCAGTCAGTTAGAGCTCTATGGAATACTGAAGCGGAAATAAAATACCAAAAACACTCTGGCCTTTGACTGATGTAAGCTATGGCTGGGTGTTCAGGCAGAATTAATTCTGTCTGTCCAAATATTTTGCCTTTAAATTATGTTTCATTCTGCATTTTCAAAACACAAAGAATGCAGAGTGGTGGCCTTGATATGCACCTGTCACCTGGAAATGTTGATTCTCCAGACCTGTATGCAATGATCTAAACTCATTGCGCCTTATTATTATTATTATTATTATTATTATTATTTAAAAAAAAAATTTTTAGAGTAAACACTGCATGCACATAGGCCTAAAGACTCACTGTTGCACCTCAGCAAGATGCAAGCTTTCTGAGTGTTACTGGGATCAACAGGCTACTCATGTTATAACCTAGAAAGGTACAGAAAGGCACCATTTTGCGCATTTCCATGTGCACCATCAAATCATTTTGATATTTGTACCTTCAGGATAGGCTAGAGCCTGTTTTACCTGTAAACGTGTACAAAAAAATATTTAAGGCCTTGGACCGTATTCTAAAGTGTAATTAAAGGTGCACTTTTGCTGAATAGAAGATGCGCACAAATAAAACATGCAACATGCGCCTTTAAAACAAACACCTTTCCTTGTGCACCATCAATTCGACATGACTTTTTTTTTTTTTTTTAGTTGAGGTTATGCACAGCCTATTTCACCTGTAAACTTGTAATAATAATAATAATAATAATAATAATAATAATAGGCACATAACTAAACCAAGGACCACTAATTCGACACTAAAGTGTAATTAAAGTCCTAGATAAAAGATGCGCATGCACGAAAAGCGCGTGCACCAGGAAATAAAAATAAAAATAAAAAACAATGTGTTCTCAGAAATAAAACTTAAGCCCAGTTGCATGATGCGATTGTGACACACGCCACATGTTGCTGCTTGCTTTGACCTTTAGTGAACACCTGGGTATAATGCATATGTTTGGTGCTGCACTTGTTCACTTCTTCACTCACTCACTCACTCAGTCAGTCAGTTGCTGTTTCATTTCATTCCTCTACTGGAGAGGGGAAACGAGTCCGGGGTCGAGGGACTGTGAAATGGAGTCGGGAGAGAGGGAGGGAGGGAGGAGGGAGGGAGGAGAAGAGAGCACGGCGGGGTAGTTTAGAAATGGGGACTGAACAGTGTTTGGGAGTCCAAAATAAAGTTGTGGTTGCATATGTAGGCTCCACTCGACTCGACTTTTGACATGTGCTTGGGAAATAAAACGCAGGGAGATCATCAATAAACTATGGGCCAGAGTGAATGAGGGTCGTGACAAGCATCGCATTCCCCCCACTAAGGCACAAAATGAGGAGACAAACGACGCTGCCAAAGAGTTTGCAAATCGCAGTGAAAGGAAACGGGATAATGAGCTGCAGTGGCATCTTGGTCGGGTGCTGCTGCTGCTGCTGCTGAAAAAAGCCCCCTCCCTTTCTATTTTCTATATTATCAAGGATGTGCTACTTCCCCCCTGTGTGTGTGTGTTATACTACTGAGGACCAAATGTCCCCACAAGCATCGTAAAGTCTGGCAATTTCGACCTTTTGGGGACATTTGGATGGTCCCCATAAGGAAATTGCTGTTGTTGTGTTTTTAAACAAAAATTAAAAATAGATAGATA
>JAODLJ010000027.1:53951088-53961213 GCA_027576115.1 Cathorops melanopus
ACAGAGTTGATTTTCGTCGCATTATAGACAAACAATAGTTGCACGCTTTCTATAAACATGTGGCATAATTAGAATTATTTAGGGATTTTTGTTTTTTATGGGTCTAAATAGACGCGCCCTTGTCGTGTTTTGCATCGCGCCCGGGCACGGTAATAAGGAGAAATACGGTATATTGTTTTAAGCCGTGCCTTGCACAAATTGCACAAATCTTGCAGTATGAACTTATTACACTTGTACGTGTATGACTAAAGCCCACCCTACAATCCAAACACCCTGCAATCATCTCTGATTCTTTCAGAACTCTGCCCTCTTCTGCAAGTGAGCCACATGAAAAACATCCTTTCACGACAAACAAGTTCTGTGTTTGCGTTCTGATGTTTTGATCCAGATATCCACAGCGTAAATCCGTGTCGCAGCAAATCTGTTTACACCAGCAGGGCTAAAGTCTTTAAACGCTATTTTAGCGAGCAGCATGAAACAGTGCGTGAGCCCTGCAGGATGGGAAGATGTGAGCCTGGAAGCAGGAGCTTAACCAGCATTATTATGACCTTCCTTTTTCCCTCTCATTCTGCATCGAGCAGCTAGCACAATCGACCGACACTAAATGAGATTTGTACCTTTGTGATTTTCGAGTAGTTCCATGGTACACAAAAGATTTCTCCTATCTGTGTGGTACAGTCAGTCTCTTGAGGATGACATGGTTCCTCTGCCTTGCAAACACGTGCACACAAACGATTGAGCAGAAGCAGAAAGAGCTCTATTCAGATGCAGGGTGTCTGCAGGGAGCTGATCTCATTCTGCTGAGTGTCAGGGGGCAGGGCCACTAAGAGCACTGCATAATAAATTAAGCCCGAGCCAAAGCATCTGTTAATTACTGATGTGACTGCACCATGGATTTCGATCCCTTTTTCCCCATCCTGTTATGTCACTTACTCCCTCCCTCCTTTTCAAAAAGCCTTTGATAATACAGGAGTTGGGGATAAAAGCGTGAAAAGAAGACGCATTTTCACACGTTTATGGCCAACCAAGCAGCATCGTATAATGTGTTGGAAAAGCTGAAGGTCCTACTAACTTTAGTGTGACACTTTTTTTAATTATCTGCTTGTATTTTGTGCTCCTTAAAACACCTTGACATTTTCGTTTAACTTCATTCATGCCCTGGCACCTGGTACTGATGTGTAGAGGTATTGAATTTACAGCATGACACCTTTCATAGTTGGTTAATATTTCGCAGTATTGCACTGATGCACAGGAGACTCGTGTTAAAACTCGAGCAGCATGTTAATGAGAGTAGAATCAGCCTTTACGATCTACTCTCTAATCATGGCTGGAGCAAACAAAACTGTCTGGTCTCGGATGAGATTGTGTCTGGTGTATGGACCTTGATTTCGTTTAGCTGAGATGTGGTGTTCCATAAACCCTTTTTCTGCAGCATCCAGGTGAGAATGGAGGCATAGATCTGTTCACGCTGAAGGCCATGTGACATAGGGCATGGAGTATTAATGCTCCACGGAGTCTCATGAAGTAAAGAACGACTTCAAAAAACTGTGAAAACTCAGTTCAACCCTGAAGCTTCTACATTACCAACTCTGCACGCGTTCATATCTTGGTGTCTTACTTGGTACATTCACTTAAACACAGAGTTCCTCAAGAAAATGATAATATTTTGAGAAATATTCCAGCACTGTTCTATGTTTTGATCTACCTCAAGTGTACATGTGATTTAGCACAGACTAGAAGTTCAACACCATTGTTTTCTACCTCAAACTCTGTCCGTGCACTTACAGAGCTAAGGACACCTCGTTTCGTTAGTAGGAAGCCTCTACTCACTTCCACAGAACTGTCATGTTGTTTTGAGCTTTGCAATGGTTTTAAAACTAGCGTTTTGTATCGGCAAAAAGACATGCCCCGCCCACTGCCGTGTTAGCGCTTTCCGGTTGAAATCACAAAAAACACATTTTCTCAAAACACAACCGATTGATGTGATTGTGATGATAACTCAACGTATGCACTCCTAATAATGCAAAAATAGACCTTCAAAGCATTTCACGCTGGAGTATTCCTTTAATAAAACGAATCCAAAAACAAGCAATCTAGTATAACTCTGTCATTCGTTATTCAGAAATACCTTTTTACTCTTGCCGAAGACAAATAGCTTCCAAACGCAGCTTAAATAATTCATTATTTATTAAATAACTAGTTTGAGGCACCTCTCTTCTCTCCCTTTTTTTTTTTCCCCTTCCTCCTTCTCGTTGACCCAAATGTCCAGAACACCTTACCTCACATTTCCAGTGTCTTTTTGGCTCGATTCGCCTCTCGTGGCCCAGTTGATGATGATCGACTCATGTTTGAGTCACTTCCTGTAGTCTGGTTGATTGAGTCGAATCACTTTCACACCGAGCTCTCCAAAAACACTTCGCGTTCACACTTTTGGTTATTTTAGTCCTTGTGTGATCGCTCGAGTCACAGAGTAAACCCCTGCATATGCAGTATGAAAGTATCCGAAGTGTATTATTAGAATAGAATAGAGCATATCTTGTAAATAAATACAATGAAATTGCCATTCTATACTTGGGTGATATTTATAAAGGATGGATTTGTTTTTGTTATTTTTTGGTTATGTCTAATCTGGTGTAAGCATTTAGATCACTATGAAAGGGGGGGAAAGAAGTATTGCAGTTATTTCTGCCAATACCTTGTGATTTTGTACAAAGTAGTAATGATCAGCTTGCGATAACTGACTCAGTTTTATTTTCCTCTCTTTTAATAAAGTGTTTTTCAAGCCACTGAGAGATTCGAGTGCTGAAATGAGAGAAACTGGGATTTATCCCTCTGAAAGTCATTGTTGAACCGTTTGTGTGCTTGGGAAACTTCACTGAAGTTGACGCGCTTACAGAAGGCAGAAGCGAGTAACAAAAGGTGGAAGCAAACGGTTTTGTTTGCTAACACTTTCTGACCTCAAGGGTGAAATTCTTTCTCATTAAGCTTGCTTTTGTTTGATGACCAAACATGGCTCTTGGTGACTTGTCGTTGTTTACGTGCGTGAAACAGCTGCGGCGTCAACAGGTGTCTTTCTTGATTTTGCTCCCCTCTTTCTCCTCCCTTTTTTTTTTCTTCGTTTTCTTAAACCCTGGTGGTTGTGAACTCTAAGATCGGTGAGAGGCCACCTGTCTCTGGCAGCAGTTGAACAGAGACGTACATAACTCGATACGTTTAGCTGGAGGCTCTTCAGCAGTGTCAAGCTGCCCTGGGTTCAGAAACGACCTCCGAACATATGCTCGAGCTCTCTGCCCACACGTTTTGATCAAACTGGCTTTCTTTAAATAAAGATCTTTCAGGTGCAGGTAAAAAAGAAGTTACGAATCCATTGATGCCTGACTAGCCTCTTTAATAAATGATTTCTGCTTTAGTTTCCTCTTTAAAATTCTCAGGTATGCTTTCCAGTTTGATAATCGTCCTCCTAGTTTGCTTCAGGCGCTGCAGATTCACATTGCGGAGACGTGGGTGTGGGTGTGTTGTCCTGTCCAGACTTGTGCCATATGTTATGCTAGCATAAGCTCTTGTGTGTAACTTGGCGTGCCTAATTCCCGTCAGCGAACTGCAAGGCTGACTCCGGTAATAGCTCTGCATGCAAACGTCTTTCACGCATTTTAGTTCTGTTTCGTTTTTTTTTTTTTTTTTTTCGATCACACAGGTATAATTGGCGACGTGTTTAACTAGACCTGTGTGTTAGGTGGCACAGTGTAATCATAATCGCCCTGTTTCTCTTTCTTTCTTTCTCAGGTATGGCCTCACAGGTTTTGGTTTGCCCACCGCATGCGCATCAGCCCCAGACAAGTGCCTTTAGCAGTGTGAGGAAAGCGGAGGCCAGCAGCTGCGTGTACCATGAGAAGCCTCCTCGCACCTACGTGGTCGGCGTGAACCTTGGCATCGCGCATCCAAACAATATCAGCATTCCTACATCTTTAAAGACACAGGAGGGGGAGGGGTACTCGTTACGGACTGTGGCTCCTGGAGAGCCGCGTAGAGGGATTCTTTCTTCCTACAGGTGTGTAGGAGACGGAGTGGGGGAGGAGGAGCAGGAGGAGGGAGAGGACGAGAAGGAGAACAGGGGGACGTTTGACGGATGTGGGTTTGAACGCAGGAAAGGCGAGGAGCAGGGCACGAGGACCATGCAGATCGTCGAGGAGCGTCCGGCACTGCCAGCCATGCTGCAGAGCAACGTAGGCAGCACGGTGGCCTCCAATCAGAATGTGGCCGGGACAGGGGGCGGGGCCAACGACGGGGACTACCAGCTGGTACAGCACGAGGTCCTGTGCTCAATGAAGCACACATACGAGGTGCTGGAGTTCCTGGGCCGAGGGACGTTCGGCCAGGTCGTGAAGTGCTGGAAGCGCGGCACGAACGAGATCGTGGCCGTCAAGATCCTGAAGAAGCATCCGTCATACGCGCGCCAAGGTCAGATCGAGGTGGGCATCCTGGCGCGTCTGAGCAGCGAGAACGCTGACGAGCACAACCTGGTGCGTGCCTTCGAGTGCTTCCAGCACCGCAACCACACGTGCCTGGTGTTTGAGATGCTCGAGCAGAACCTGTACGACTTCCTGAAGCAGAAAAAGTTCAGCCCGCTGCCGCTGAAGGTGATCCGCGCCGTGCTGCAGCAGGTGGCCACGGCGCTCCGCAAGCTCAAGAGCCTCGGCCTGATTCACGCCGACCTCAAACCCGAGAACATCATGCTGGTGGATCCGCGTCGGCAGCCCTACCGCGTCAAGGTCATCGACTTTGGCTCGGCTAGTCACGTCTCCAAGGCTGTGTGCTCCACCTACCTGCAGTCGCGCTACTACAGGTCAGAAGCGTGTCCTTATGTTGCTTCGTGTGTGTGTGTGAGAGAGTTCACCAATCAAGTTGAGGTTTATTATTATTATTTTTTAAATAGATAACATAATTAAAGTCATGTACAAGGTAAAATAGGCTTTTCGATGTCACTAAAGTGAATGCAAATAAAGGAAGGAAAAACGGATGTGTTAATTATTCTCCCTTCAGCTCAAAGGTATTCGATCGGTCGTGACGGGTTTGCTTTTTGAGTTTGGCACTCACGTTACCACGGTAATGTTTACAACAAGTAAGGCGCGGTTAGAGTAAACAGCAGGAGTAGGAATTTTCTTCACGTTCTTCTTCAGTGCACAGTTCGGTGTCGCTCCGTGAAGGAGATGGACCCTGGTTCGAGGTGTATAAAACATGGATGCTGCATGAAATGGTGTGTAAACCGATGAATAACTTGGTAATAGGATCCCAGTGCCGTTACTTAAAGATAACTGACGTGCATTTATGGTACTCGAGCAACCCGACGCTTCGCTGCAGTTCATTCGTCAGTTCCTGGTTCGAGCCGTTGCGTTTGTGGTTTTTTAATTTAAGGAAGTTCAGCAACAGGAGTTTTACTTTTGTAGTTTGCCAAGACGGTCATGTAGCACACTACTTTTTTTGTTCTGCAATTCTGATTTCTGCAACGTTACCTACCTCACTTCACTGTTATGTTGTCACACCCAGCTCTTGCATAGCAATCTGGACTGAAACATTTGCAGAAGAGTTAAAGAGCAAAAGTGGTGAAGAATCACAAGGCAGTCATTATCATCAATAGTCTCTTTTTGTTTTCCCTGTGAAACGTGTCCAGCGTTACTGACCCTTCCACCCAGAGACGTGTTGTTTACATGCACACTGCGCTGTATTTGTTTGCCGTGTCGCGATGATCTGCATGCTCTGGTACTTTGTTCTTATTCATCTCTTCCGTTGAGGTATTTGAGTAGGCTCGAGGGCACGGTGTTTCAGCAACCCCTCATTGCATTGCGTACAAATCTGGTTATGGGGCTTTAAATAAATAAACAGTCTGGCATGGGTTATTAAAGGAGAACTGAAGTCATTTTTAAACTTGCTTTATTTCTTAATTTACGTTTTCGGTTTTAGTAACCTTATATCGTGCCTCGTATTTGCAACTAATTGCGATTAAATATTCTTCTTATCGGCCTATTCGGTTTTTAGCCATGTTGAATTTAGCTCGTTTGATCCACGGCAGGCGTCACATATCTACGCGATCTTGTACGAGACTTCGAAACATTAAGTGTCAGCCAGGTGTCAGTGCTGCCATTTTGAAACCTGCTTCCCAAACGAAGTATTGCACAAAAACGAGTTTAAATGACAATTACTGCCTACGTTTTTCAAACTTTCCTGATTGCTATCAAAACAAACAACTTCCGACTTGATTACATCAGCATTCGAAACAGGGCGCGCGCGTCTTTTGATGACGTAGGCAGATGTTGGTCACTTTGATTTCCGCTGCACGTTTTACTTCCGTCCTACGATGTCTCGCACAGGTCTCAACGAATCTCGTTTACGGCCATTGCTTTGACATATGGACTGATATGTTACAGAGCATATTTCAAACGCCCAACTTGCTCTAGCAGCGACAAAATAACTATCAAAAGACGCATTCCTATATTTAATAAAATGAGAAATAGAATCTTAATAATAAATAAAATAGCCTACAGTTCTCCTTTAACTCCATTTGTGTTAATTACGGCCTTGTTCTGCTTGCAACAAACTCCTTGTGCTGAGTCTCATGTTCAAGACATTAGAACATTTAAAAAGCGTACATCTGATAAGCGAACGTGGCCGACCCACGTGAGCGGAACAGCACCTTTCCTCATGAGCAAAGCAATAAGAAAGGAAGGGTCCGTCTCCGTGCTCAGTGCTTGCAGAACTGAAGTGCTCTCTCGTAGGACAGTTTCTCTGCATGCTTGCTTCACACCAACACACTCCTGCTCTTTTTTTTTTTTTTCAATAAAAGACCACACACTCACTGATCCAGCTGTGCTCAGGTCAGCCATCTTTGTTCTCTATTAAAAAAAGATACCGTTATCAAGATAGGCATCGTACGAAGTGTGCTGCCCTTCCATTGCCATTACCATGTGTTCATTCAGATGACAACATTCATAAGGCTTACATCGCAAAACATCACATGGTATCGGAGGAACGCCAGATACCAGGATCATTCCGGAGGTCTCTAGTAACAAAACTCCAGCGCCATCTCAGCATTCCTCAGGTCAGCACCACAAGAAGAAGAATAAAAAAAAAAAAAAAGTTTTCTGCACCAGCTTCCTAAGCCCTGATTGGCTGTAAATCTTCTGTAAATGCATTTGAGGAATTTTTCCTCCCCTCCCATCACCATAGCAACTCCGTGATCTTGCGCTACCCTCGAATAATCGCCTCAACCCGTTCTCATCAATGAGTAAATCGGTTTCACTCTGTTGCATGCGGTCTTAAATATTCCGCCTCGTCTGTTTGAGGGAATACACTGCGGCTAAGGAACGTCCGTGTGTATCCGCACCAGGTGGGCGCTTTCTCCAGCTCCATCCACAGCCACACCACTGAGGTGTTTCTCGCCAGGACGTTCCCCTCGATTCAGAACCCGTACCAGGTCACTCCTGCACGCGACGTCGCCAACAGTTTACAAAACGCTGCTTCTTGAAGGTGCTCGTTTAAAAATGGACAGCACATGTAGGCAAATAAGAAGAATGGATTTTCTACTGTGCTAATCGAGTATAAACCTCGAACAGGGACAGCGTCGACGCGCCGTGCATTAATAACGCAGAAGCCTTTGGCCAGAGGAGTTTTTCCCCCCTCCCACAAAAGGATCTTGATCTCGGATGAGATTTCAGCCCTGGCTTCACCAGTTTACTAGCAAAAATCAAACCTGACCCTGGAGAAGAAGTGGGATTGCTCATGCGTGCGGATTTCCACAGTGAAGCGAAGCACTCGTCTCTCAACAAGCTCAGAGTTACTATGGATACGGATCATGCACCTAGAGCGGTTTAAGAAAAACAAGCACCAACACAAAAAAATAAAAACCTCCAAAAACGGACAGCGCTTCTTCTTAGGAGAATCCGTTTGTTCAGGCCGCAACCTTAAGACGCCAATTAATTTCCCGTTTTCCCTTCAAAGCATGAGAAAATCCACAGTACATGGTGTGATTCTCCTCTTTAATAGGCCTCTCGGACGACACGCAGCATTCCCAAAGGATTAATAACCCACAATACATCGCTCACTATTTCTGATCTGCCAAGTAGGTATGAAAATCACTGCTGATCCCCCCTATGTTTATCCTGCGCTTATGCTAATAGGTATTGATTAGCAGTTCTGCCCAAGGGAAGGGAATAAAAGTGCAACAGCGAGCGCGCAGGAGTTGTGCACGCGTGTGGCCGCGCTTATTAAAAAGGTAATTACTACCTTGACTCGCTCACATCCCTCGAACACAGCAGTCGTTATGTAAACAGCAGTGCTCTCGGAGCACGTTTAAAAAAAAAAAAACACGCTGCTGGAATGTTAAACAAGCCTCCTCGCTCACATCTCCCACAAGAACAATCTACAGTCGTAGTAAAACCAGAAGCCAAATTACAACCTCTGATAGACAAATCCGCATCACGCTGAACCGCGTCCGAGCTGAGGATTACAGCAGGCCCGTGTCTGGGAAGGGCTGTTACGGTCCACCCACAACCACGCCGTTCAAATCTAATCAACACCTGAGGCCTGGTTTTCAGCTTCCTTATACGCGCACGCCCTGAGGCAGTGCTCATTAAACGGTGCTATCAGCAGGCAGTTATTTATCTCTGCAACACAAACATTTTATCAGAGCTGCACAAAGCGGACCCTCGAAAATTCCCTTAACGCTCACATTTGTAATTATTAATGCAGCTAATTAAAGCTTTCTTTACACCCCAGTCACCAAAAGAAAAACTTTACCCTTTAATGGTTTTATTAAAATACGTTTTTTCGGTGTTAAAGCCAGCAGTTTTCCCCGCATGTAAACCAGTCAAACGTCCCAGGTAGTCAAAACTTTCAGATGTCCCCATTCTTGTGAGGACATGTAATCTCCATCAAAATATACACACACACTTTCAGACGTCTCTGATCTTTTCATCCATGTACTCTGGGGCGGTCTGAACAAATGTTAGTTTGAATTCTATTCATGTTCATAGATTCATAAGAAATTCAAAATTTGCATTTGAATGCTAAAGAGCTCAATTCTATTGAAACGCATGCTTCCCACTGTACCCGTAAATATAAATAGTCTCAGTGTTAAAACTCAAGTAAACCATTTTCCCCCATAAATGATTGAACATTATATTTTTGTGGGTGAATCATAAACGTGGGTAGCAGGTAGCCGTGCCACTGCCACCTCGCAGCTCCACGAGCCTTGCTTTGGTTCCGAGCTCACGTTACTGACTGTCCTCTCCATGTCCGTCCTCTGGGTCCTCAAATTTCCTCCCACTTACCAACGGCATACACTGTACTGCTAAACGTTTGAGGAAGCCAGACCATCACACGAGAGGCCCAAACCTGTTCCAGCATGACGATAAGTCTTGCTCCATGAAGACATGGTTTTGTCAAGGTTGGTGTAGAAGAATTCCAGTGACCTGACTTCACTCTTAGGGCTGAATGAGAAAATCCCTACAGCCAAGCGCAAAAATCTAGCGGGAAGCCTTTGCAGAAGCGTGGAGGTTATTATAAATCACAAACCTGGACTAGCGTGCTATACGTAAAAGCACAAACGGAGTGTTACGGTCGGGTATCCACATACTTTTGGCCATAGTGTAGCTGTAGGTGGATTTGCCATTTTAAGTTACCATTTTATGGTGCTTCCGACTCCGAGCCAGAAATTTTAGACGAATATTATAAAAGGAAATATAGCTCAAAGTAAATATTTGTAATCTCTTCGACAGCTCTCTCTAATAAAGATGTAAAAGTGCACATCACGGGTAAATTCAGGAGCAAGATCAATGTAATTCTCCTATTTTATATTAAACTCGTCAAATATCTGTCATATTTTGCATTTTGTGCAATACCAGAAAAACTCAGTTGAAATCGAGCCGTTTGAGGCGAATTGGTCCGCCTCTGAAAAAACTTGGCATTTGGATTTCCTGCCAAACGTTGAGTTTCGTGACGTCACGTGCGGGACGCCTCCTTCTGAATCCTACATCAGCGCTGGTTTGTTTATGAAAAAACGACCTGGTGGTTTTCTGCAAATTTCTTCAACGTTATCGTGTAATTATTAAAATGGTTAACAGATGTATCGTA
>JAODLJ010000027.1:56940348-56950785 GCA_027576115.1 Cathorops melanopus
CTGCGACCCTGTAGAACAGGATAAAGCGGCTAGAGATAATGAGATGAGATGAGATGTGAAATGCTGATACGTTTGGGCCTTCTCTGAATGCCTAGAAGGCCCTGACAGTCCCCCTCTGCTTCACGGTTAACCCACGGTCTTGGAGTAGTGGGAACTTGTCCCCATGTCAGGATGGATCAGGGGTCTTCGTCCTGGCTAAATAACGCTGGAAGGTAAAGATGATAGTGGAGTGGCAACTCCTAGATTTAAAAAATATATATATATATCTGTGAGGAAAAATACCTGGCCTCAAGCAGACTGCTTTCTCCCCCGTCTGCATGTTTTTCAAAGGTATGGCTTGTTGGCATCTGGGAATGTGAAGAGTTGATCACGGACCGGGCAGGTCATTTCTGCTGGCTGAGACCTCACACTCCTCATACACTGAGAACGTTCACTGCTCAGAAGGACTGTTTGTTTTTCCTCTGCTATGGTGTACGTCTTGACACAGCGGCGCGGCAGCCATTTGCCCACT
This sequence comes from Cathorops melanopus, assembly GCA_027576115.1. Taxonomy (NCBI): domain Eukaryota; kingdom Metazoa; phylum Chordata; class Actinopteri; order Siluriformes; family Ariidae; genus Cathorops; species Cathorops melanopus. The sequence continues at coordinate 56,940,860 of JAODLJ010000027.1, forward strand.
GGTGGTGAACTCTGTAGAGGAAGGCTGAACTCTTCAGGTCATTCTTCAGGTGCCCGTCTGGGTGGTGATCTTACATGCCTTATCAACTCCTTCCCCTTTTTTTTTTCATTGCTATTCCTCACCCCATTTCCTATGCTACTTCTATCCCCGATAAAGGATATCATTAAGCTGTCCTTTCTAGGGCAGTGCAAGTGTGAGGCTTTATTAGCCATTTGCATAAAGCCACATAAGCCTCACCAGTGCACCCCAGCTCTCTGGAGTCTTTCCTCAGAGTCTCTCGGTTGGGGTCAATCCCATTTCACTTCCAGTAATTCAGCGTCTGAATGTCAGATTGAATTGAAGTTGGAGGCAAGCCCATTAAAGAGGAAAGCACAATCTCTTTGCTCAGAGCTACAGTCAAAAACTCAGCCACACACGCAAACCACAATACCGCATTGATGTTTTTCAAGGATGGTGCTAGCAAACAAAAGAGGGACCTTCACATCTTAGAGCTCTTGGTTTTAAATAACACCTCTGTTACGGGCACTGCGATCACCCTTCCAAATGTGGCCCCCTTCAAAAGCCTCCCTGCTTGGTTTGAAGCAGGCTACCACCCTGACAAAAGCCAGTCCACCCCTACACCCCCTCCCTGCTGCAGCTGAAGCTTGGGCTGTGTTTGGACTGTACACCCTGTCACGGGGCCACATAGCTGTCTGCCTCCAATTCCAGGCCTGTCTCTCCATGCAGCATGCGACATTCTGCCTGTATCAAGCTCGCAAACATAAAACTAACCTGATGCTTTCCTGATGCTCATCCATCATTCCAGGGTACGTTCAACCATATTTACAGAACTTCTCACACAGGTGGCATGTGACCTCGTTGGGCAAATAAGAAAGTGCCAGAAGCAGAAAAGGGATTAAGGGACAGCTGTGAAAAACTGAATGGAAAAACTCTTGATGCTTTGCCAATGGCTTAATTATCACATGACACAAATATGTAGCTCTGGGTCATCGTAGATTAGAATTTTCGTGTTTCTCACTGACCGAGCTGTGAGAAGAAAAAAAAAAAAAGATAAGAAACTAGAAATGTGGCTTGTGGAAATGTTGAGATAACTGTGATACGATGTAATCAAGTTCTTTTATCAGTACTGCTCCTCAAACTCCCTTTGACTGTGTGTTATAAATTTGCTACATATCCCATTCCATGACCCAAATCAGTCGACCCAGAAACAAAGCCTTGCAGGTTTTACTGCATGATTGTAGATTTATCCCTATGCACATTGATGTACAAGTTATAAATAATACTCACAACTTCTGTGTTTGTGATCTTAGCGAGCAGTTCTGGAAGGTTGTCCCCCCACAGTGCACGGTTCGTGTTGTTGAGCTGCAGTCCACAGATTGCTGCTCCAACGCTGCCCGTGGCAATCATGGATGGAGGATACATGGCAAAGTTGAAGTCTGTGAAGGTAGAAAAATACATGAGCTTTATGATCTGCATGGAACGTTTTCCTCACCACAGATGGACATCATAGCAGTCGACTGCAAAAACACTACACACTGCGAGGCATAAGAAAGAATGGGATGGTTCTGTAACAAAAACACATTTCACTTTGCTACATGTACATTAGAGTACAGTGAAATTCTGTCTCTGCATTTAAGCCATCTGGGGATGTGACCGCACACCCAGAGGAGTGGGCAGTTAAGGGGTTAGGTGCCTTGCTCAAGGGCACTTCAGCCATGGATGTATCCAGAGGACACATGACTATATTCGTTCACTCTCCCCACTCACCCACATGCGTTTTTCCTGCTGGTCCAGGGAATCGAACCAACAACCTTTTGATTCAAAAGCTACTTCTGTAACCTTTAGGCAATGGCTGCTCCATACTGTGAGATACCCATGTTGTAAGTGAAACTCGTATATGGGAATTTCCAGCCTCGGATGAGGGGGAAAAAACCTCCATTCCAACCCAGAATTCCTATTCGAAGTCAGGACGGTCTCCTCAACCCCCGAGTTCAGCAAGTGATGTCAAACCAACATGGGTGCTCACAGCATCGCACAGTAAACATGGGCTAGCCATGGCCTAATGGTTAGAGAAGCAGGTTTGGGGCTAAAAGGTCACTGGTTTGATTCCCTGGACCAGCAGAAATGGCCCAAGTGCCCTTGAGCGAGGCACCTAACCCCCAGCTGCTCCCCAGGCTGCTTGTACGTTGCTCTGGATAAGCAACGTAGTACATCTTAGCTTTAAATGAGTTATTCTATATGTACAGTGTTTAGCTCAATCAGCATACACACGTTTGTGTTATGTTACTTGTTAAACCTGTAACACTGAACGTACAGTTTGCTGTTTTGAGGCGGTGAATACACATCACTCATCACAGTAAGCTGGTTAGATTGTTGCTTACGGAAGATGAACATGGGGCCATCCATGTTTTTTTCCCACTTTATATCTCAAACACATGAATGTGGAAAATGACATCATCCCAAGTTCAGACTTCTGTGTTCTATTCAGCACACCATTAGAACTCCAACACAGGATGAAGATTCATTTGACTTGAAAAGAAGTTGAAAAGCACCGTCCTCTCCGCCAACTCCAACCTTCCCTTCTCATCCAATCCCCCTCACCCTCGCCCCCAATCCAGCTCCTAAGTAAATGGTGTACTCCGTTGAAAAACCCCTCAGTCCTTGGAAAGGAAGGACTGACGAGCCAGCATTTCTCTGCAAACGCTCTCAGCTGTAGGTCCTTCTTCCACATGTGGTTACAGGCATGCACAACAAAGACCAATAACCTTGTTAGTTCTCTCGCTGTCATTCATAATGCAAATAAGATGGCTTGTGAACGGGTTGCAACCCAAAACTAGGAATTAAATGAAATGACAAGAGAGGACGAAATGTTAAAAGAGCCCTCTCTTTCCTTAACTGATCTCTCTACCACTCTCTTTTCTTTGCTCTTTATTTTCAGTTTTAATTAGTCAGACCTCAAGCTTTACCAGACTCCATGGCACACATGCTTAACATTTGTTTCTACAACATGGCCAATGGGTTGAGTTTTTGTTTGTTTGTTTGTTTATGCATTTATTTTAAAAAAAAGTCTATCTTCAAGCTTATTAAATTTCAGTGAGCGAGTGAGTGTGGATTCACTGCACCAAGTTATCACCTCATCTCACCCAATAGAGAGATGCGAAATCCAGCCCCCTCTGTGGACTCCAATTCAAAATGACAGCTTGGACAAAGGTTGGATGGTGAGAAGAAGCAGTTGGGAGGGAGGGGAAGGGGTGACAGATTTGAGCCACCAGAATTGACTGGAGAATTGTGGGGGTGGATTGGTGCATTCCGCTGAACGTCATTCTTTAGTCTGTTTCCAGACCCTCATGAGGTTTTGGCAGGAGAAAAGACCCTACCTCCCCCTCTCCTGCTGCCATTCCTCTGATGCCGGGCCACCTCTGGGCTCGCAGAGTGGACTCCAGCAGCCATCGCATTACCATGTTACCGTATTCAAAGCAAACCTCAATATGGCCCTGATGGTAATTTTTTTCAATCTTTTTGAGAAAATTCAATGAGGTGGGGCCTTTGATGGCCGATGAACTATGCCTTCATTGCCTTTTTAACATTCAGATCTTGTGGATCTTGTGTATTAACAAATAAATGCGCTCGTCTTTCTGGGGCAGTAAGGGATATTCAGCTCCAGCCAAGAGAAAAGAGCGAAGGATTACATTATGGATTACATTACATCACGTTCTTTGGGTTCGGTTCCTCCTTTTGCAAAAGGGACATATGTGCACATATGATGTAGCAATCAAATTTTTTGCACTTGCAACAAAATAGGCTTATTGAGGAACAAAGATAAGTGCATGGCAAAACCAGAGCTGGATCATCTGTGTTTCTGGAAGGCAGACGGAACAAGAATGAGTGTATTTTACACACCTTAATTGATATTCACTTTGGAGGAAAACAGTGTACGTAGCAGTGACGCTTGCTATGGAAGGCTCTTTGTAAGCGGTGGCTGGCCTGCACTCGGAGCCTCTTACCTCCTTCAATGAACCATTTTCTTACCCTGCCCACACACTGTATCCAGTATCATAGCAGCGCAGCCAACTCCTGGGTGGGTGCGTTGCACTGCATATGCATTTAACTTGTAAATTAATTAAACACCCGGAAAGTTGAGAAACAGCCAGAGAGCGATGATTTTTTAAAGGCAATAAATCATCTGCCAGGATTGCATTCAAGTGCATACCTTATTAGCTGTTCCGTTTACAGAAAGTCCCATTGTGAGCAGCCAGGCTCCCCTGATTGATAAAGGTCAAATGTAAACAACTTTTTTGGAATTTGGCATCATAGTTCCTTACCCACCACAGCCCGCAGTCAAATGGAATAAGCCACTTATGTGTGTAGGTGAGAGAGCTTACAGACAGTAAATTCTTGGACTCTTGTGGGTTTGTAAAATGTGGTAGGTGCTCAAGCTGCTACTGTAAGTCTGTCTCTGTTAAGATTCACTGCTGGCACTTACTTTAACGCAAATGTTTCAATATTTGCGATTCAAAACACTACCACCATCTGTTACGACCGTGTCAGAAATGCAATTGCTAATTGCAAAAGGCGACGCTGAAATCCTCAAACGCTGCATCCAGTTTAAACGCCTGTCTTCGCTGCTTATTCAGAGTCATACTGCAAACTGATATGACAAAACCGAATTTGGACAAATCTCAAAGCCATCCTTTTGCTGTTTGCATCTCGGGCAACATCTATGCTTTTATTGGCAGCCAAGATACCATAACTCAAACAAAATGAAAACAGGATTCCTCCTCAACTGTTGAAATCCTGTAATAACTTGCTTCAGTCTTGCACCATTGCTGAGATGCTTGAGCAACAGTACACAGGCCAGCAAGGGAGGTAGCAGGGCCTCAACAGGAATGACAAAATTGGCAGAATCATGTTTTAAACCATGATGACCTCTCCTTACACACACACACACACACTCCAGGCCAGAACTATTTACTACACCAGTCACTCTTTACTTTTCCTAAGGGACTTCTCAGATAAGACAACTACACAGCTTAGGTGAAGGAGGAGAAGCTCTACCCACAAAATCAGCAAACATGCTCATGGTTTAATGCTCAGAAGATTCCAGACCCCAATGATTTACGAGCAGTTCAATATATTTTGGGGGGAACAGATGAGAAGATCACCACCTATACAGTAATGCAGCATGGGTGGGGCATGCTGAATTCTATTCACTTTGCATAACAGTTTGTATTAATGATGCTGCTTGGACAGGATACTGTGGTTTTGATCAACCTTAGAAAATTGTTAAATATGTGAGAACTTGTATGACACAGAGAAAAGGAAATTCTTAGGTTAGTACTCGGTTTTGAGTTCTTCCTGCTGTATGGATGCAAGAAATTATCCAAGGAAGAAGATTCATTGGAAGCCATGACTAATCGGTCAACAAACGTCATCAGACATTCGTTCACTTTCCAGACAGACTGACCAATTGTAGACCAGTTTAGGCAACTTTCAAACAATAAAAGGCAAAAGAATAATCAGTGGAGAGTGAATTCATGGTGCTAGGGGAAGCCATGGACTAATGGTTAGAGAAGCAGCTTTGGGACCAAAAGGTTGCTGGTTGCCAGTTCAATTCCATCCCTGGACCAGCAGGAATGGCTGAAGTGCCCTTGAGCAAGGCATCTAACCCCCAATTGGTCCCCAGGCTGTTCTGGGTATGTTGTATATCACTCTTGATAAGAGCGTCTACTAAATGCCAGTAATGCACGCAACAGTCTTCTTGGGTTATGTCTTCAGGAAACGTGCGTGACTTGGAAACTGGTGGTTTGACATGTCTGATAGAGGGCTTTACCCATATCTGATGAGATATATAAATCATTAATTGTTCATTAATACTGGAATATATTGATCAAATCCAAACAACTGTCCCAAAACTCAACTGTTTTCATATACAATGCTCATACAATATTTTGTCCTACCCATCTGGGAACTCCCAAAATTAGAAGGCAAAATCAAAGCTGTGTAGTGTTCCTAAACTTTTAGGGAACTGCAGAGAACTTTACTGTCTTATTAAAAAACAGTCAGGGTCAATATACTCTTTAGGAGTGCAAAAATTATGGGACAAAACTGACCACGTCAATTATAAAAATCGATCAACGTTTACTTAACCAACACACGGTTGGTTTCATGGGATCTTGGCACCAATACACGTTTTGTTTAGTACCACAGAACAAATAGCATGTCGTGGTTAGCATTGTTGCCTCACAGCAAGAAGATTCTGGGTTCGAGCCCACTGACTGACGGGGGCCTTTCTGTGTGGAGTTTGCATGTTCTCCCTGTGTCTATGTGGGTTTCCTCTGGTTTCCTTCCACAGTCCAAAGACATACAGTTTTGGCTAACTGGCTACTCTAAATTGCCCAAGCCCAGAAATGGGAGGGTATGCTCCAATAAATATGACATGTGGATCAGTAGGGTCCACATGGACCCCAACCTGGCAATAGTGCTGGACAAGGAGGAAGGTGGGAATGGACAAGAAGGAATCTTGTCACACCAAGCTATTCACACACGTTTGAGGATCTATGATGCACCGACACACCAACATTAAAACGAAAACCACCCAAGGGTTTCTGCTTCTGCTTGGCATGTGCTATAACAGGTTGACGTTAGCCTAGAATTATAATATGTTTCATGGACGAAGCTTGATGATTTTGCGATGCTGCTGCCAATGTAATAAAATAAGCGAAATACTGAGTAGCAAATTCATAATTAATATGAGGGTTGTTAAAAGTTTGCATGTATGTTCTTGTTATTATAAAGGGTAAGGCAAAGTCTATGTCTAGGTTTCTATTTGTAATGTAAATACGAGAGAAATGGACTGAAAAATCGACATTCCAGGATCGTCAGTAGCTCGGGGAGAGAGGGTGCGATGGTGATGGATGACAGCAAGTGCATTTCATGGGATTTAAGCCAGTTCCCATGGATATCATTAATACCTCCTGTCAAAATAGTTTCACAACATACCTACAATAGCCATTGCACAATGCACAAAAGGAGAGCCCACATCAAATGTGCCATTTTTAAAGACTTGTCATCTCCTCCTGTTCCTCCCACCACTCTTCACCCGTTCCTGTGCTGCTTTCTCAGAGAAGAGGTCTAGGGGATTCTCCTGGAGAGATGAGCAACCTCGGGTGGGGAGGATGTCGGCGCCCAGGGGAAATACGAGCACGTCCCGATACCTGTTGTGGCAGCGTGAGCGTAAAGTCAGCTGGGAGAACCAGCCTCACAGAGACTGCTGAACATGGGAAAACAGTCATGCCCTGGAGCAGCTAGGAGGCGTGAGAAGTGGGGATGAGATATGAAAACATAACATGCTTTGCTGTTTGGATCCGCTGGGACAATGCTCTCACACTAACTTTTTTCTCACCCTCAGTCTCATCTCCATGTTTGATCTCGCCAAGAATAGAGACTTTCAGTCATTCCTACACAGAAACGGCGTTAACCAGATAGCCGTCCTTTCCCTTCAAAACATGATTTGGATTGGCATATTTCCACGTGAGGGTAACAATAAGGCATTTCGCAATGCCATGCCATGCCAAAGCAACAAGAATGCTATTATAATAGCTACTGTTCCACCAAAATTCCATTTTGGGTTTTTGGGATTAGTAGATGAGTATATTTTTCAACACTCCCCAACATGTTGATGCAGGATATCAGCACCGAGTTGATTCATTCTCACTTACAAAGCAAATTAAATACCACATCATTTATTGACTTTAAATACTGATTCAGATTTTTAACCTTTAAATTTATCATTGTTTGTCTTGTCAGAAGACCTCTGGAGAAAACTGTAATTAAAGACTAAAATACCTAAGGGATGAACTATAGGAACTAGGAAAAAGCTTCCATCAAGTGTGATTTATGGTTGCGAAGACTGAAAAGAGTTAGACGTGTTGGAACAGAGAATAAAAATGCTGACCAAAGGAAATTAACTGTAATAACTGTGAAAATGTTTTGAGGCATGGAGTCGACTGAGCCAGTACTAGCAATATCCATCCAGCGTCCAGGGTGTTGAAACACCGTTACCTGTTGCGCACAAGGCGATGAAGGTCTGCACATGCTTGCGGATCAGGTCCAGCTTATCCTCAGGCAGCGGCAGCCTCTTCACAATGTGTTCAATGAAGTCATTAGGAGTAACAGCAGCCAGGTTCCACTTCAATTTACCAAGAACCACCAGTTCCCATTCCTGAAAAGAGACAAAGATGCAAGGATCGAAAGGAATACCGGGAAGGGAGAGGGGGTTTGTTCTAGAGCTTGGTGGAATAGTTGAGTAAAAGTAGGTATAGACAGAAGACATGTCATAACAGTGTGATGTGGGATATTTGATGAATGTAGCGTCTATCTAAAGTATGTTTGGTATTTTGAGTTCTGCTGGAAGTGGAATATAAATTGATGAAATGCTAGTTGGCTTTCTAGCCTGTTGGCCCAAGGGATTTTGGATATGTCAGAGTTGGTTCATTTTTCATTTTTGCTATTTTCTTTTCCACTCTGAGTGAATGTGAACAACCTTAAATCTAATTCCCAGTTAGGGCACCAGGGACACAACCATCCATTTTTTTTTTTAAACATTCATTTGAAAGTCACAGATAAATATGAAGTTAGTCATTCTATGGTTTCTACAAAGAACAATATGTTTAGGAGTATTTACAAGACAAACAGGTGGATTGGATTGGACTGGACTGGATTGTGTTCTGGGTGAGTGAGATTTTCAGGCAATGGGCAACCAATCTCCTGATTGGTCGACTTCATACTCCACTTATTTCCTCCTCATGACTTGCAATTTGGAATTTTTTGACTTCATCAGTAGGCATTAAGTCATGATGCAGTGTCTGATCCCCGGACTCTTTAACAGTTATTCCACGAAATTGAGTTGTACATGAGCTGATGACTATAAGCCGTGTACGACGAGATTGAGTGGAATAACTGTTTTATTCTATCCACATTCACTGGATTTTGAGAAATAGAGCGTTTTTATTTTTTGCAAATTTGATAAATAAAACTTTACACAAAACATCCGACAAAATCATTTCTGCTTAAAATGTAAACAAACCGGCAAAATGACAGTAGTAATTTGTGAAAAACGCTATAATATTATTATTGAAAAATCATTTTTTTTAAAAAGACACGTTCTTACCATCAAATACTTTTATTCCATATTTTGTTGCTTTTTTTGTGTATTTTTGGGGTTTTGTTTTCGAGTAGTTTTTATTTCTTCTTCAGTTGGTTCAGCAACACGCTCCGCCATTTTGTTTTTCTCTACTCACGGTATATGAGCTGACAGCCTAGTACTAGAGTAGCCAATCAAAGTGCGCGATTGCTCGTATCCAGTGAATGTGGATAGAATAAATCGTGGTATTCACACTCCAGAGAAACATAAGCATAAGAGTAGAGCCAGGCTAGAGTTACATTACTCTCCCTGGATAAGCATAAATCTACTAAGCTACTCAGCACTCAGCTCTATAAGAAAATGCCAACACCAATGACCTCACAGTGTCTGTTCAGCATCATTCAGGTCGCTTACTTTCCTCATGAGAATGCAAGTCTGTCTAAAGCAGAGACTGAACGAAGACTTCGTTTTCTTCCTAAGTGATGGGTAGTGAAAAACAAACAAACACAACAAACAAATATTCAAATCTTTAGAATGAGTGATGAATATCATTGATGAAGTAGATCATTCAATGACTACGTTGAAATTTATTGCCATAATAAGAATCACAAAACGAATTAACAGCTTTGGATATTCTTAAGATGATGATACTCGGGGCAACTTTTTGAGCAGTGTTGCCAGGCAATTGCGGTTCGACACTTTCCCACTGACATTGGGCAACATAATTTCTATCTGAACGATTTTGATCATTTTGGGCAACTTTTTAAGATCATCCAATCAGAGT
>JAODLJ010000027.1:57012847-57023434 GCA_027576115.1 Cathorops melanopus
TGATGTTTTAGGTCATATTTATGCAGAAATATAGAAAATTCTAAAGGGTTCACAAACTTTCAAGCACCACTGTAAAACCTTATCATTGAACATATCTGCTTGGACTCGCTGCTACACAGCCCGTTAAAGGCGCAGCATGATCTACTGCGTTTCAGAACATGTGACAAAAGTTGTAGCAGCCGCCGCCGAGCATGAACCAGAGGCATTAAGCCCCATGAGCGCAGAGTTTTAGGGCCATCTGTGACTCCATATATCTTGTGCTTATGCAAAGACAGAGGCCCTTTGCCCTGGGACAGGAAGCTCAGGCTGCACTCAGCCCATCGCTAACACATCTCACAACGGCCTGAGTTATGTAGCGTCCCCATCATCTGCCAAACCTCAACAGCTGGACTGACAATTGTTGAACAGCAGAGACAGAGACAGCAGTGGGGAGCTCTTTGGAAGCAAGGACTCCATATCACATCGCCATGAGGTAACGTAGCACGCTAGGCCAAAGGCATTAGCATCGCAACTGTCCACTTACTTAAAAGCAAGTGCAGTCTCAAGACAACCTAACACACATGCTAATCCTGAAACAAAACTTTTCTTTCCTTTATGCGTTAAAATCTCGAACGTTTCATGGCAAGTAGAAGCTAAAAACATGTCCGTGTGTTGTTTTTTTCTCGAAAGCAGTGAGGAATTGCAAGCCAAGGGAAGAGGAGAAGGAAAAAGAAGGAGGGGATGAGAAGAGGAGGGCGCTCGATACAAAGGAGAAGTCTGGGTTAAGTCATGAGCGGCAGACGACATAGGTTGGATTTTTAACAGATGAGATCACATCCTTTTGCCTGAGAGACTAAGAGTGTCATCCTCGGTCGGACAGCTGAGCACACTCAGCACCACGCAGGGCGGCACTCACTAACACACACATGCACACACCCTGCTTCATATGCTTACTGTAACAAAAAACATCCACATATTAGGAGTGGGTGACATAATACATGAAGATATTTTCCCAACACACCACATGCATCATGATTTTTCGATTTTGCTAAACGTCCCAGGAAAACAGTCCGACCCACATTTAAAATATGAATGAAAAATGACAATTTGAAAAAAAAATGTTTTAGTTTAACGTCTACAAAACTAAACAGAAAAGAAAGAGATGAAAATAGATATTAAGGTCAGCTGCAAAAGACTGTCCTATGACATAATTTCCTGTAATATCGTTATGATATCTTAATTATTCGAGCGCGATTATGAATTTAGAGTAGGAGGTGTAGGCACAAGGGGACAAAGGGACAATACTGCATGATACAATTACCAATCCAAATTCAGGATCCGTTCCCCGGGTCAGTATACTCACCGGTCACTTTATTAGGAACACCTGCTGTTATCTCATCAGCCGATCCTTCGACAGCAGCACGATGCATAACATCGCCCAGATACAAATCAAGAACTTCAGGTGATTTTCACAATGTTCGAACATCAGAATGGGAAAAATTGTGATCTCGCATTGAAGTGTGACTTTCTTTCACTGTACTATGGGTGTTGGTTTGAGCCAAATGGACTGGTTTGAGTATTTCAGAAACTGCTCCTGATCTCCTGGGGTTTTCACACACAACAGTCTCTCGAGTTTACACAGAACGGTGCGAAAACCAAAAAACATCGAGTGAGCAGGCAAGCGACAGTTCTGTGGGTGGAAACAAACGCCTTGTTGATAAGACAGCTCAGAGGAAATTGGCCAGATTGGTTTGAGATTTTTTGCCAGGAAGGATATAGTAACTCGTAGCAACTCTTTACAACCGTGGTGAGCAGAAAAGCATCTCAGCATGCAACAGCCGAAGACCACACTGGGTTCCACTCCTGTAGCCGAGAACAGGGATCTTAGAATCAAGAATAAGTTCTTATTGAAGTGGCCAGGGAGTGTAAATTGGCGGTGAAACCATACAGTAAACAATAAAAGCAGCAACCGTGGACAAGCTTCGGACAGTCTCAAAAATAATGGTACCTAACTACTTTTTTTGGTCACTGGGATGGTAACATCAAGGGTACATCGTTTGTACCTTTAGTACATACTGTATCTTTTGCATGGGAAGAAGCATGTAATGTATATTTCATTAGCTTTTAGAGTAAAGCTTCAGTGGTCTGGTCCAATTATATACCTTAAATTATTTTTAAAGCCAAGAAGGCTTCTTGGTTTTAAACAAGGAAAAGTACTTTTATTTCTGAGAGTGTATTATCAGCTATTTCTGAAGATGGTCCAGTACCAAAGCAATTTCAATGAGTGGTTCTCGGACTCGACTGACCGGCCAACTATCTGCCCTATTCAAGCCTGTTCTCTTGGCACAAGAAGAGTGACCAGATTCAGCACAGGTACCAAATGAATTCATGGTAAGGGTGACCCGGCTGTGGAAATAACAAGCATCAATCAACAAGGATCGTTGCTGTGTTACAGATCCACGGTCCCTGGTTCTATCCCGAGCTTGGGTTATTGCCTGTGTGGAGTGTGTGAATGGTGCCCTGAGATAGACTGGAGTCCCTACCAGGGTGTATTCCAGTCTCTCACCCAGCATTCCCGGGACAGGCTCCGGAGCTCCAGACCCTCATCAATGCAGCCTCAGCCGAGCTATTGACTACTTTCACATTACCCATAATGCTTTGTGCCTTGGGGGGGGGAACCAAAATATAAACAAGCTTAAATAACACGGCGTCATACACTGACAGTAATCTTTCGATTTTAAATCTGCCTAAAACCTTCAAAGAAGTGTCAAAACTAACTAAACCAAAGCTTAAAGAAATCTGCAAAGCCTTTTCTGTGGACTTTGAGAACTCAATCGGTAAAAAAGCACTTGTAAATATCATATCGAATGCTTTGAACATCTCTACTTCGGGTGACAGTGAGTCAGCAGCCTTCTTTGTCTGTCAACATGGGTGTTCGAACAATTACTGACCTGCAGAAGTTAAAAGATTGGCAGAAGAGCTGATAAAGATGGACACTGATCATAGAAGAATCCACGGTGAAATGGTTTTTACTGGGTGCTGGTTACGACGAGAAAGCCGTAAGAAAATACAAAACGCTTCGTGCACAGGAACACAAGCGCGGAATTCACTCAGTCAAGTAAGTACTGTAAACACAGCAGAACTGTCAAATTTAAGTTGATTTTGATTTCCTTCACTCTGATTTTCCTCGAGCTCCTATGCTACCAGATTACGACAATCTTCGGGCTGTTAGAGGAAGCTGTTTGGACAACAGGGTCAAATACTACATCCGATCTACCTATAGAAACACTAAAAGGAGAAGGATATGGAAGCTTACTGACACTGCATCGTTTGTGCTTTCTTTTGGGAGCTGATCCTTCAATAAAGTCGTCCTTTTCAGTTCTTTGACTTGTCCTTGTTTTTCAGTTTTCGCACTTTTCATGACTAAACACAAAGACAAAGGGGTTGTAGGCTTCATGACTTGGATCATCAGACTTTACTGCACCACTGAAGTGTGCAGAAGACAGTCGTGTGTTGCCTGTCGGTGTAAAATTTTGACGGTGAATTCCGTCTGACCACGCTTTTCGACGCTTAGCTTATTTAGGTATTCTATAAAACTTTAACTCAGGAAAAGTCGTTTTCCCCCGTGTGAATTCAAATAAATGACTGCGGTTATCTGGCTTAGTAAACAAATATCGCGTCTGGTTGCCCCTCAAGGCACAAAGCATGGGTAACCAGGCGTATGGATATGTGAAAGTAGTCAATACACCTGGTGGCTCAGTCATCACGACTGTTGAAGCACGATGTTAGTTCAGAGAGACTCTGAGCCCCAATGTCCCTCATTAATGTGTCTAGAAAGGTGGCTGGAGGGCGGCCCTTGTCAGATGACCATGGGTTGGACGCCAAAGCATGATTTGACTTGATAAATTCCCTGAACAAAGATACAGCGAAAGATGTATGAATGAATGAATACAATACATCTGGTTGAGTCATGCAAATTACTGCAGTCAAAGTTTCATTATTCATTTCAAGGCTTCCGTTACTGATGAACACATTTGTGTGGAGTTGCCAAGGCTTGTTCATGGAGCTGATTTTCCTTTTACAGATTCAACACCAAGATGGTTTTTAGAAAGAGAAAGTTGAGAGGTAGAAAGAGATAGTTACAAAACCAGAGACAAGTGACTGCATGGTTGCATGGTGTTCCTGCACGTCTTCAGCAAGTTTGCTCCTCTTGTTCCCCCACAACATATTCTTATTCTCTCTCTCCCTCTCTCTCGTTCCACCACTCTGGGGGGCCCTCAGACTCCCTCGGCTGAGCAGGGAGCTTTCAGGGTACCCTGATGGATGCTAATGGGAAACTCTTTCAGATCGTTTTACAGGGCTGAGCTTTGATCCACCACTGGCCTCACTATACAGAGACTGGGCACCCCCACCCTCACCACCCTCTGACCCCAATCACCAACACCTGGAACAAAAGCGAGCAGGGCTCTGCTGAAGAGAACTGAATAAAATATAGGGGTAGTATGCAGGAGAAAGTCAGTAAATGAAGTGAGAGGGGGAAGATCTAAGAATCCTGGTGCAGGCAAATAAAGGCTTGTATAAGCTAAAAGGAAAGAAAGAGAGGGGGGAAAGAGAGGTCAGTTGCTGGAGGGGGATGTGGCAGATGTGTCTGCACAGTTGAGAATTTAGGAAGGAAGAACTGAGAAGGCCAGCTGAAGGAACCGCTGTCAGTAGCAGGCAGCAGCCACCCTCGCGAATGGTGTTTGAGAGCAGGACAGCTGGAGGCAGCTGATTGGCTGACAAGCCATGTAGATCAGACTTCCTGTGTACAGCTGCTGTATCCATGGCCCTGAATGACAAGAGCTCAAATTTATGGTTATGCTGGTGGTTCAGAGAAGTGTTTGGAGTGTGTTGCTTTTACAGCTGGCTTCTCGAAAAAAGTTTACAGCTGGTTTCTTTGTCTCACGTTTCTTTTTTCTTTTTTGCCATCTCCTGTAGCCCTCCCCCCATACTTGAGTAAAGGTATGCGGTTTGATACCTACTAGCTCTCTATGGGGCATCTGACATATTCAAGCAGTCCCATGCACACAGAGCCTTCCCTTTGCCTCTCGAGAGCAAGGAGGAAACGGACGTCTTGCAGCCGAGACAAAAGTGCACAGAAAAGCACTTCAAAGCCGTGCGCAAATCACACTGCTTTAAATTGCATACAGGTAGTGCATAGCCAAGCTGAGCAGCGTGTTCACATTACTGAAATCCTTCCTGTGAATTGGAAGAAAAAAAGTCGAGGCCCTGGAGAAACACTGAAAAGAGGCCTTGTGCTGCATCTCCCCAGCTCTGGCCCTAATTCACTTTATTAGCCTCAGTGCTTTATTGGATTCCACACAGGAGGAAGACAGATTGGCAGAAGCATATGTTTCTGAAATAAAAAGGATATTTCCATGGCCTGTTGAAAGCAATGCAGCTCATCTGATCAAAGTCTGTGACTTCATAGCTATTCTCTTACTCAGAGCTCAGACTTGGTTTCTCTTTCTTGATCATCCCTTCCCACCACACTCCCGCTCTTGTCCATTCCCTCTTCCCTCCCTTTTCTGATCCAAGCTCATGATGTCATGCTTAGGGTTCTCAGAGGAAGGAAGTTTGAGAGGAGATGTTTGGGTAGTATGGGTGGAAAGCCCTCCTCACGACACATCCGCCTCCGTGGCCGTACTGCAGCCAGCGCCAGGAAGTTGCTGCAGTCGAAGGGTGGACGGGAAAAACTAGAGAATCATCATCATCATTGGAGCTCATCAGAGCTCTGAGGGGGAAAAAAAAAAACGCACACAGTTCAGGCCGGTGAGTAGCTGCTGGACGCTTGGCAATGCACAGTGCGATCGGAAAGAAAAGAGCCACCATTCAGACAGTGGACAGAGTGAGCCACTGTTTTACAGCCTCAGTCTGGTCCTGTTTTATCAGACTGAGATCATTTGACAAACTGCAGTCTTAGCCCACCTACAAGTGTTGCCTCAGATGAGTGAAGGTTCATAACTTAATCAAGCTGCAACTACTGTGCATAGACACATTTACTGTGAAGAACAGATTGAGCAAGTGCTAGTAACCAGAATGAGAACACAGGCCTAAGTGGAAACTACACTGAGTCATCTTTGAATGCGTGCAAAAAAACCCGGCAGTTTGGCTCCTGCGTGTTGGGCTTTTGTAACAAAAGCGATACACCCACACGAACATGAAACATAACAAGCTCAGTGGGTCACTCAACAACCTCGAAAGCTTCCCTTGAAATGTGAGGAGAAAGATAAGTTAAGTGACAGTTAAACAGTGGGGCCTAGCACTTACTCTACCATTCGAGTCCATCAAAGCCACAAGTGCCAAACCTAAAAGTCAGTTGTGTATACAAGAGCTTCCTCTAGGGTATGCCTTGTTGAGAAAGAGACAGAGAGACCCATCACTTGCTTTGTTGTTTCATCAGGACATTTAGTGGTCTTGCTTCACTTCTGAAGAGCAGAGCGCGAAAAGGCTGGGAAAAAGGCGTTTCCTGTTTGACGAGAAGAACATCCAACAATGACGATGATGACTACAGCAGAA
Organism: Cathorops melanopus; assembly: GCA_027576115.1. Lineage (NCBI taxonomy): Eukaryota > Metazoa > Chordata > Actinopteri > Siluriformes > Ariidae > Cathorops > Cathorops melanopus. The sequence goes on from JAODLJ010000027.1 coordinate 57,019,385, forward strand.
GCAGCGGCGGCAATAGGACTCGGTCTTCAGACTGGCTTGAGGCCCAGAAGCCCAGATGTGTGTCATCAGCTGGCTGAGGATGCAGCTGAAGGTAATCTTCCTGGAGGGGAACAAGGCCGGGAATACCCTGCTCGCTGAAGTTCACAGCCCTCAGTCAGATACTGTCCAACCCCTGAAGCTTCCACCCTTTCAGCCACACTTACAAGAGCATGCATTGTGCGATGGTTGGATACTTCATGTCAGTGGAGAGGTGTGTGGATGGAAGGGAGGGAGAAGTCAGGAACAGTGAATAGGTGATGATGGCTGTGATCTTTCTTCATGAACAGCGTGCCTTGTTCAATCCCAAAGTGAAATGCTGAAATGGATGGATTTCATGGGCTTTGGAAGAACTTCCAAGAGAAACGTAAAACATTTCTGAAGGTTACAATTTAAGGAAAGGATACAAAATGAGACACAGGGAAGCTATGGCCTAAAGGTTAGAGAAGCATCTCCAGGACCCAAAAGTTGCTGGTTCGATTCCCTGGACTAGCATTGGGAAAAAAAATGTCTGTGGGTAGGGGGGTGAACTTCCATGGCTGAAGGGCAGCGTGGTGGTGCACTGTCACATCACACCAAGAAGGTTCTGGGTTTGAGCCTTTCTGTGTGGAGTTTGCATGTTCTCCCCATGTCTGCATGGGTTTCCTCCGGGTGCCCCGGTTTCCCCCACAGTCCAAAGACATGCGGTTAGGTTAATATGGGACGGCCTTGGGCTGAGGTTTGGCTGAAGTGCCCTTGAGCAAGGCACCTAACCCTCAACTGCTGTAGCATAGCTGCCCACTGCTCTGAATGGGTGCGCGCTCATTGCTCACTTGTGTGTGCATTCACTACTTCAGATGGGTTAAATGCAAAGGAGACATTTCACTGTGTGCTCAAGTCTGTGTTTGAGTGTATAGTACGTGTGGTAAATAAAGGCTTCTTCTTCTGAAGTGCCCTTGAGCAAGGCACCTAACCCCCTCCTGCAGCACAGCTGCCCCCTGCTCTGAGTATGTACAGTATGTGTTCACATCTCCAGATGGGTTAAATGCAGAGAAAGAATGTCACTGTGCTCTAATGTACGTGTGATGAATAAAGGCTTTAAAAAATTACTGCTGGTTGATATTCAATTGTGAAATGAATAGAGTAAAAGCGCATCTTTACTTTACGAGTGTAAAATATCAGAGTCTGGAGCTGATAATTATATCATAATTACATGAAATGAACTGCAGTTAGCATTAGCTGGAAATGTGGACGTCAAGAGGCTCACATGTTTTAAATGCGAATACGATGACCACAAAGCCGCTACAAAGACTTTCACACAAGAAAGCACACACATACACACACCACAAGCTTTTGTCTGGGACTAATACACACACACACACACACACACACACACACACATACATACATGCATACATGCATACATACATACATATATATATATATATAAAATTTGCAGATGTGTCCATGTGTTTGCTGCTTCTGTTTCCCTCTGCATTTGGTCCTGCATCTAAAAATACCCACTGAGGTAAGAAGAAAGCCTCTACACTATTTACTTTGTGAAAAGCCAGGCCAGCAAAAGGGACTTTACTAAGAGAAGGAGAAATTTCATAGGCACCCACGTACAGCAAAATAAGATCTCGAAATAGTGAATGAGTCAGAGAAATAAAGCAACTGAGACATATCAAGGGATGCAGAGCCAATACACAGTAAACAGAAGCAGAGCAAGAGGAAGGAGAGCTGTCAGGGCTTTGATGGTACCATCCATCCCTGTAGACCTCTGTGTTATCTAGGAGACGAACTCACGATGACAGTCTCTCATTCCAGCCTAATAGTCAGGGGCAGCAAACTGATAAAGAACAGGATGACTGGATCTCCCAGCAAGTGACTTTATGAATGATTGGGATCACAGTATACACACGTGGACGGATAAAACGTCGCAAACGTCTCCTTTGGCCTAGTCCTTCCCCCTCGCGCAGAGTGACTGAGTTCAGCCAGGGTAAGATATGACCTGTGTTTACTCACATGCACACTGTGTATCTTGAGCAATTACACAATTTATACTAATAATAATACTGACTCGATTCTGTATCCTGTCAACTACTATAGGAAACTTGAGATTATGTTATCCGAGGTTTGGGATCAGTGGTGTGCTCGACTGTGGGAATGTGGATCATGCCGACTTGCTTTAAGGTCAAACATTGAAAGATAAGACATAAATACTGCAGTAATACTGGACTTTCTGCAGTCTAAACACCAAAGAGAGAGAGAGAGAGAGAAAGAGGGAGAGGGAATAAGACAAAGCAGGACACTGTATATATTAAAACCTACCTCTTATCGCAGTCTGCAAACTATCTTAACAGATTTCCCTTAAAGCTGGAAACAATTTGCAAGGTCTTGGGTGAGTAGAGTAATAGTGTATTGCAGGCATGATTAAGGCACTTAGGGCCAAAGCAGAGAGCCTAGACACTTCACTGGCCAGTCATGTAATAGTCATAGCCATACCACATCATAACATAGCACTTTATATACACTTTTTATCAGTTTAAGTTGACGGGTACTGAGACATCTTCGCTTCGTTGAAACGGCAATCTTAATTCTTGCTATTGCTTTTTCTAACCCCCCCTCTCCTCCACTTCATAACAAGAAAACAGGAGGAATGTTTTGGGTCTTATCTGCAGGAAATAGCATTTGAAGAAATTGCACTCCTGGGCCAAAGCATAAAAGCGATGGCGGGGCCGCAGTGCTAGTTAGTCCGGTCCCCCGACACACAGCATGCCCTTGATCCTAAGCCGGCCAGTGGGCAGGAACATAGGAAGGTCAGCCACGATGGGCCAGCGGCACTGGGTGGGCTACCCGCCTGCGACTCTCTAAGGGACCTTCATCACACTGGTATGTCGGTATGTACACGAGGATGCAGGCTGCTCAATAGAGTGATGGCCGCCCTTCCCAATGGAGTTCATCCCATTTCATTGAGATATGGAGTAGAGTCAGGGGCCAAAAGGAATGCAACAAGATCCTCTCGGGTGTCTTTTCATCTCTTCATCCGAGCAAGAAGGTCAGCAGAGTTGAAAGTCCTTGGTCTGTCTTCTTCCTTCAGAAACCACCTCCAAAGTGATCATATCCTCCCCCCTCCAGCCTACTATGATATACGATTTCTTTTGCACAATTTCTAGGCTTACAAGCATGCCATGCAATCGTAGGATCTCTGATTGACAGAGTTAACCATAACCCAAATTCAGAGCACAGTCTAAAGTCCGGATCCACACGAGACATCTTGATTCGTGACTTAACTCATGTGAGAAAGTGTCCACTCCCAGTTCAAGGCCCTGGATTACAAAGGCACTGATGATTTGTGCTCAATCCCTGACTTTAGGGAGCAAAAGAAAGCCACCGAGTCAATTCTTGGCTTGCTACCGTTCCATGTGCTCATATGTCGCTCGTCTTTAATACAAAAGGATACAGGATACTGCAGGCGGAACGACTTCTGGTGGCAGGAAAGTCCGATTTTACCACATGATCTCTCTTGTGAGGCAGAGGTCAGCTACACTCACAAGCAAAGAGGAGAGGCTGGGCCTCGGCCAGCTTATCAGGAGCCCTATGAATATTATAGATGCCCCAGGGATAGACTGCAGCAAGAGCCACTTAAAGGGAAGTTATTGATTCTTCCCACTGCTGACTCTGGGAAGCGCAAGTTCTCTTTTGCAAGTATTTTCTCTTCTGGTAAACAGATTATTAATGTCGACTTGAACCTACTCATTGGCTGCTGGCTGCTATTTATGAGGCTGAGTGGGATCTATTGCAATGCGGAATTCCACAAGAACCACATTCATGGCTGCTTTTGGTGCTCCTCCCTTGGGAACTTGTTACCAAACCAATTTTAAGCATCCTATTGCTTAAATACAATACCAGCTTTGATGTATATGTTTTTACAATTTAGGAAAGTGGTTTATGAAGTGGTGGCATGGTGGTGTAGTGGTTAGCACTGTCGCCTCACAGCAAGAAGGTTCTGGGTTCAAGCCCAGTGGCCAACGG
>JAODLJ010000027.1:58194699-58207152 GCA_027576115.1 Cathorops melanopus
ACCTTGGGCAGTATGGCCATTTTCACGATATTGATTCTTCGTACCCATGAGCATGGAATGTACTTCCATTTGTTTGTGACCTCTTTTATTTCCTTGAGCAGTGGTTTGTAGTTCTCCTTGAAGAGGTCCTTCACATCCCTTGTAAGTTGGATTCCTAGGTATTTTATTCTCTTTGAAGCAATTGTGAATGGGAGTTCACTCATGATTTGGCTCTCTGTCCCAGCTCTCTGCCCCTTAGTCTTCCCACAGCCTGGCTGCCAAGCCGACACACATTTTCCTGGCTGCATTTCAGGAAAGTGCTGCTCCAAGCCGAAAGATGGAAACTTCAGGGCTGCGTTTGCCTGGATACAATAAAACACACACAAACACAGTGCTGAGTGATTCAGAGTGAATCACACAGGGTCTCCTTTATCGCGCAGGGGCTTACCCTCTGGATCATTTCTTTTATCAACCCTCAGTACTCCATAAGTACTACCAGGTCCAGGTGGTTAAAAACACATAGCCCAAACCTTTGCCTTTAAGGCTCCAGCGTGTCACGACATATACCTAAAAATGCCCCCGGCACACAATCCAACACATTCCATCAGGAGTTTGGGCTGAGTGAGTCATTCCTGCCCTGGAAAACAGAGTTCCCTTCAGCCACACAGTGTTTCTATCTGCCATGTACTGGAGAGGGCAAGAGAATGTCAGGAACTTGTACAGCCAAAGTAACCATAAACAGGAGAGGAAGACGCTTCCTACAGGAGCAAACGGATCCTAGAAAACCAGGGGAAAATGCCTCCTTGCCATGTCAATAAACACTGACATCTGAAAGGAAGTGCGAGGATCTGATGACTCCAACGTGTCACAGATGATAGTTTGTCTAGAAAGACGCAGGATCCATTAAACACGAAACATATTCGACCCTGACCTCAGGAAACATTATTATTCGCAATGTTGTTGTAAGGATCAAGCCATGCTTTGATCCCTACAGGGATTTGATGGGATTTACCACAAGCAAAGGAAGTCCATTTATCTTTTAAGTTCATGGTGCCTGTTGAATTCTTGATTCTGATTGGCCAGAAGGTGTTGACTCATTTTCTATAACAACAAAGATAAATGTGTAACTTTCTGTAAGCTTTCCGACATCTTCAGGACAGAGGAGCTTCCACTTAGCAGAACATGACAAGCTGAGTCGAGGTTGGTGTGACAAGGGATGACTGCTTACAGCTGCTATAATGGAAATGAGAAGAACTAAAGCCTTCCACAATGATAAATGCAACTACAAATGGATAAATCCGCGAGTTGGCCTAGTGGTTAGCATGTCCGCCTCTTGATCGGGAGATAGTGGGTTCTACTTGCGGTCGGGTCATACCAAAGACCATCATAAAAATGGTATCTACTGCCATCTGGCAAGGCACACTGCAATACAGATGCGAGTGGAGTCAAACTTTCACGGGTACCAGAGAACCAGCCGCCCACTGTAACCCTAGCTGTATAGGCGACAGGCCAAAGGCTATAGAAGCAGAGATTGGCACTGCCCAACGCACCTTAAGGGCCTGGTACTTAAGTACTGGGATGGGAGACTGCCTGGGAAGACCAGGTTCTGGCACAGGAGGGACTTCTTTTGACAAATGGATAAAAAGCACGATGAAAAAAAATTGTCATGGTTGGCAAACTCCTGTGGCATAAGGGGAACACTTCAGGAATCTCTCTCTCTCTCTCTCGGCCACTCGATTGAGAAACCAGAACGTGTAAACTCCTCCGTCCCTTCCGAATAAACTTCGCAAAGCAGCGTTACCGTTAGAGCAGAGACTTCTTCCATAACGGTTACATAAATGTCTCCTAACAAAATGCGTCACATCAATGATTATAATGTTTACTTTGTAAACAACATGTTTTTTAATCTGTTTATTCTTAGTCTTATGTTGAACATCCACTGTACAAGTCCCTGTGTATGAGGCCTTACTATAGAACAGAAGGGAACCGTTAGGACCTTCAGAGTCTTCAGAGAAGCCCAAACATATCAGCATTTCAAATGTTATATTTAATCTTTCATTCTTTCATAATTTCATTATAATTATTCTCTTCTAATTCTAATTCGGCCTCATTTTCTATCAAATGTGCTTCAGAAATGAAAGGGGTTACTGTCCTGAAAACATTAAAATCGAGTTAGACAATGAGATTTATTTGTTTGTTGTGTCTAGGCTGAGAAGAGTTTAGAGCTGCTCACTCTTTGGTTAGGACTTCACTGCCGGGACAGAAGGCCATGGCAGTGTACGTATCTTTATATAGGAAATAACAGATGAATGAATTAACCAATCAGATTTTGATTTATAGTGAGAGGGGGCAAACATTTATTGCCCTCAGGATTCTCAAACCTCAATGCGAGCTTAACTGCGATTCAGTGTCGTTAGCGCAGCAGTGAAGTCACCTTCCAGCCGGTGTAGCGTTCATCAGTAGTGTTAGCGAATGCTAATAAAGTGGTGCTATTGAGGGCAAGTAGCACAGGCTAACGACCAATAAGCTAAGATTTCTGTCTCCAGACTCTTCTTCCACGCCGCACGCTCGCTACAGTATTTCTCACTCAGACTTAAGTATTCATTTCCCTGTGTAATTTACTGAGTTACTTTTAAAATCAACATCAACAGCTATGCACAACAGAGCGTCCTGGCAGCCTGCCGCTAATCCCTGCCACAAAATCCTTTACCCTGCTGCTTTTTTGATGTCTGGCTAAGTTTTGGCTGAGCTCAAGTCCCAGCTCTAATAGTAACAATTCACTACTGCTATGGCAACAATAATATGAGAACAAGCGTATGAATATGAATCTTTCGTTCGTGTTGAAGCCGGGAGTACTTTCTGAACCTTATATGTAAATAATGCACATCTTCTGACCAATCAGATTCGAGCCTTCAACAGCACTCTGATTTCCAGGGAAATAACGATCTTTGGGGTCGTAACAGTAACTCAACTTTGATTCATTTCCTCTAAGCATTTTATTCCTCACCGACCATCTTGATAACATTCTCTGTTAGTCACAAGGACATTAATTTCACGTGATAGTTATTCGAAAACAAGAACAGACCCAAATCAAAAGCAGCAGAAATTTGGGATTTGACTTAATTCCTATGCAGGATGGTGGAAAATTGAGATCCCAATTTCTCCAATGGTACTCAAGTGAGAAAGATAGTGTGCGAAGAAAAACAGAGAGAGAGAGAAAGAGAGAAAGCGATCCATCTCTCTGTGTTTAACTTGCGCCAACAGCCAGGAACCTGACCTCCGAAGTGTGAACTGTCAACACCACAACCGCAGCTCCAAGTCTCTCTCTCCAAACACACTCCGCTCTGGTTGTACCACGTTGCCATGACAGCACTGGATCCATTACGTCACGCTGTGGTGGCCTGCTCTTTCCTGTTGAGGGTTTTGAGTAGGACGCTCTGGTCTACTGTACTGCACTGTTTACAGACGGACTGGAATATTGTGCACATGTGCTACCTCAGTGTTTAAACTTTTACAGGTCCTGATCCTGATCCTGACGCTCATCTCGGTTCAATCCTGAGCTGTCTCTGGAGTTCCTTCCCATCTCCACATGGGTTTCCACCAACATTATGGGTTCTCCAGGTTCCTCATGCTTCCAAGCAGTATGAGATTTTCCCTCAGTGTGAATGTATGTGTGATGGACTGGTTTCCCATCCAGCATCCATCATTGCCTCGACTCTGGATTCACCACAACCCTGATCAGGATAAAGTGTTGAGTGGAAGAAATGAAGGAATGAAAATGATCAGTTCACTTTGACAGCGATGTTTTATGACAGAATAAAAATAGAAATGAAGTATTTTAACAAGCATAAAAATCAGAATGAAATTCTGTGTTTGAGAATTGAAATCCAAACAGCAGGCAGCAATTAGTTTCTGTTGGTACTGTTGGTATTATACATGACCAGATGGAACTTTTGGTACTAGACTGGTGGTTAATAGAAAAATCACAGTCCTAATCTGATTTTCTGGTGCCCAAAGTTTCTTGAGTGTTAAAGCCCTTTAGATGCACAGTAATAATGTTGGGCTTTTTTTTGCATGCATGCATGTCTGATTCACTGGAAGGAAAGAGTGCCTGTTCTTATAAATCTGGAGGAGCCACATCCGGTCTGGTCACCATGTGTCACATTCCGGAACAGTGATGAACAGCTCAGCACAAAAGCTTCTAGAAGAACCAGAGAACCGGCGAGTGAAGAGTTATGGCTTGTGAACCTAATTATCCAGAAACCAGCACTCAAGTGGCACTAGCAGACAATTAGCAGTGCGTAACTTTAGCGTTCCCTGCGGAGGATTCCTCACCCATGTGTAGGCCTGCAGCTGTTTCTGTTCCCTCACAAGTTGTACGATTGATCTCAGACACAAAAGCGCTTACTGTCATATGTGTTTGCTGTAATCGAAAGCAGAAACAGATGTTGCGCTGGAATATAAAATGATGTCACCAAGCTAAAATAAGCAAAGGACATCCCTGAGCCTGACTGGGGAATTTCCTCCTCTTCTACATGGATGACTGCTATGCAATTGAAATCAAGTGTATAAATCTTTCCTCCAAGGTCCTGTTTGTGACACTTCACCACTTAAGAACTAAGATGGCATGAGATGGTTCAAGAAATGTTCTAATGAGGCCTGGCGGACCCACTGAAGGAACATTAATCTTCAGTAAAGAGGCACAGGGATGGATAAGCGCAATGTAGAATAGAGCTCGAGGTGTAGAAAGACCAAGAAGTATGGCTGAGAGAAGAAAAAAAAAAGCCACATGACTGACAGGCATGCATGGGTCAATGAGGGCAGAGCTTAAGTTAAATTTGATCACGCAATTGCAAACACGGTCATATAGCATAGCATAGCATAGCATAGCATAGCATCAGTACAGCGTTCTGATTAGCACGGAACACACGGCTTCCAGCCGAGTGCCGAGTATGCTAATGCTAGCCAGTTTATTCCCACTTCAAAAGTAGCTACCTGACAAGAGCTAGCTTGTAAAGCTAGCTACCATTACGGTTGTTATTATTTTGTTAAGTTTTATATAAGAAGTGAAGTTTGTTAACAATAAACATTATACCAGGAAGTTAGGATGCTAGTTAGCATTAAGTAGTACTCACACCGGATTTTCACTCAGGAAAATAATTCCGTTCCTGGTGTAACTTTGGAAGGAATGTAGTGAATCAGCTAATATCAGACAGCTACCTAGTTTTGGGTTTGTTCTTTCTGTTTTGAACCTTGCATGATCGTGATATAATGAATAGCAATTATATTTATATTTTTCCTTTTTAGGTTAACGAAACTACAGGCTATAATCTTATTTTTCTCTTGGCTCACATTTCTAAGGTCAAAGTTCATGTAAATTGCTTTCTTCCTGTATCCATTTCCATCGACGTGAATTCCAGCGAGTGTTTCATGCTGAGCAGTATGTTGAGCTAAAAAGGTTAGTGGTGATATGATCAAACTTTGTTGACCCACACATGCCTGTCAATGGTGTAGTGGTTAGCACTGTCGCCTCACAGCAAGAAGGTTCTGGGTTCGAGCTTAGTGGCTGACGGGGGCCTTTCTATGTGGAGTTTGCATGTTCTCCCCATGTCTGCATGGGTTTCCTCCCACAGTCCAGTGACATGCAGTTAAGTTAATTAGCTACTATAAATTGTCCATAGGTGTGAATGGTTGTTTTCCAAGTCCAGAAATGGGAGGGTTGCAGCAGGAATGGCATCCGGTGTAAAACTATGTTCCAATTAATATGACAATAGGTTTTAATATGATCAATAGGTCCAGTAGATCCACATGGACCTGGCAACAGTGCTGGACAAGGGAGAAGAAGATGACGATGACATGCCTGTCAATCAGCAGAAATAGGAAGTTAGGAAGTATGAGAGACAAACAAACAACTGAATTGTCCTAAGCGAAAAAAAATAGCCATATGGACCAACTTCTGAAAAGTTCCAGAGTCCATGGTTTAATCCTGATCTCAGATTACTAACAGTGTGGAGTTTCTCAGGTTCACCCTCTGTCTTCTTGTGTTCCTCTGGGTTCTTCGGTGTCCTCCTGCCTCCCTAAAATGGACCACTTGGTGGACTGGCAACTCTCAATGCCCCTAGGTGTGAAGGAGTGTGTGTGGTGCCCTACAAGTGACTGATGTTCCATTCGGGGGGTTTTCTCCAGGATAGACACCAGATCCACCACAACCACAATGGGGAAGCCATGGCCTAATGGTTAGAGAAGCAACTTTGGGACTAAAAGGTCACCTGTTCAATTCCCTTGAGCAAGGCACCTAACCCCCAAATGCTCCCCAGGAATAACGCTGATCAGGATGAACGAGCCCTGAAGATGAACGAATGAATGCCGTGATGTCATGGTGGCTCTGTTTGTTTGTGTATTCTGAATGCATGATTAATCTAACAACTGAATAAATAAAGTTAGAGAATGAATAACCTACGACAATGTGTTTTTTTTCCGCCATTGGGAAGTCATTTGAAGCAGCAGCTGTGAATCAGTTCACCCCAAATGAAGCCCTAGATTCAGGAACCAAACCCAGATAAGCTTTAAACGATAGCAATGGGAACGATTTCTCATTTCTGCTCAATTAAATTGTTCATGTGTGTAACCATAAAAGTTTTTCCTTATATACCTCATGCGATTTCCACTCCTTAAATATTCCCTTTTTTATCCTCCCGGCATATAATGCGGGGGGATATAGCTATCGCTCTATCCGTCTGTCCATCTGTCTGTCTGTAAACGTTTTAGTTTCTCAAAAACTATTAGGAATTTTTTCACGAAACCTGACAGTTATGCTAAGTGACTAGACAAGTTGTGCCTTTTGACATTTAGGGATTTCTGTGATTTTTATTTTTTCCGTATTTCCATGGCAACCAGTTCAACTTAGGAAAATTTGGAGTGGTGTTTCATGTGAGGGCCGGAGAGAGATGTCATTTCCTGATGACTCTTGTTTTTTTAGTTCCCCCCCCTCCCCATTTTAGTGAATAAATCTTCATTGGCTTCCTTTTTATTTCTCCTGCAGTTGCATAAATCTATACCGATTCTCTCTAAACTCCTTTCTCTCCCCGTGATTGATGCTGTTTAGTCCTAAGACGGGTTTGGTCTGCTGGAATCCATGGAATGTCTGCAGCAAACATTAAAAACAATATACTTGGCTTCACGGGGGTGGAGTGATATGAATCAAGCCTTGTTTTCAAAGCAAGCACCTGCACCTATTTTTTTTTTCTTTTTTATTCCATCTGGAAGATGTTAGAAAAGCCATTTCTATCCATGGGCGCGGCACTATTTTTATTTTTTCCCTTTTTTCCCTTCCCATTCTTTCCATTTTTCTCCTTGCTCTCTTATCCATCCATCATGATGGAATGAGGACACAGATGTGTCACGGCTACGTCCGATTATCACAACAGTAGCAGCTTTCCAAGCATCACAAAGCAGTAGTACAGAATACCATGCAGTGCCTCCTGGAGCTCCATGGAGCTTATTGTGAGCTCGTGAAATTTATTACGCAGAAGAAGGACAGAGAGAGGCGCCGTGGCGGTTGATATGTCTCTGGGAAAGACATCCAGGGTTGATCAAACTGTTAGAGGAAAAGAAGAAGAAGAAGGCGTGTTGAATAACGTGGGAAGAGTTGAAGACGTACTGTATGTTCTGAGCTCGTAGCATTATTATGATTGTTTTTTTTTTTTTTATTTGAGATGTCTTGTGCTAGCACACTGATACCAGCCGCCCCCTGTTAAGGATATCTTTCCAAGCATAGCATATAAAGTCAGATTAGACATTTAAAAGACAAGTGTGTGTGTTCTAACAAGCATCCCCTCCCTAGAACGGGCGTCGGAGAGAGGAATTTTCCAACCGAGCACTGAAAGAGGTCGAGTGTGACCTGGCTGATTTCACATCCTCATCTGCAACCAGTGCAGCAACAGGGGAAAAAAGAAAGCACAGAAAAGGGTGCAAGGGAGTGCCCAGACATTCCCTCTGTCTAGTTTAGCTTATTGTGTAACACAAGACTTGCTTAATAAGGAGTTCGCTCGATGCAACTCATAGCCAGAGGGCAGCAATTAGGGTAAGGTTCAGTCTCTGCATGGCTAAGGTTGGAAAAATGGTGTTTTGTTAACCATGTGTTTGTCATCTAAATGACAGAGAGCACTTCATATGGGTGTATTTCCTAGTTGTATGGACTTGCAACCTGGAGTTGAAAGTATGATGGGGTGGGGGGTGAATACTTATGCACTGTAAATACACTGACTTGGCAAATACCATGGTGAGTGTGACAGCATACAGAGTTTCCCCCTTCACAGTAATAAACACTCCAGTTCAGCAAACTGATACCATGGTAATGTACATAAAGCATGCAGTTGCCTGGAGGTGTTGTTTAAGGTTGTGCTGCAGGAGGTGTCCTGTTCGCTTCCCAAACAGTCGCATTCATGATTTGCTTAGAAGGAGTGGCATGCAGTGATCTGTAAAAGGATTAAAAAATTGTAAAAAGGTTTACCCGATGAAGAATAAAGGTTCAATTCAATGCAATGATCCTGAAAACCGCAGCAACAACAATGTTACAGATAATCAGACCTAACCTCAGGATGATTTGTTTAACAGCAAAACAAATGTGATGGCAGGATACACAGTTCAGGGTTCTGCTGGTCTGATTCTTTAAAGAATTCCTATTAATATTACTAATACTAATACTATTGCGACTATATCACCTACTACTAAGTACAACTACAAAATCTCTGTTGTAAGGTCTATATAGAACTTTTAAGGGTTCCACTAGAACCCATTATGATGCTCATTAAAACTATTGATTCTTATTGTCTACTACTAGTATTCCTATTGCTGTTAAGTCTACTCTTACTATTTCTACTAAAACAAGTTCTCGGTATGTAGTAAGGTCTATAGAGAACTTTTAAGGGCCTGCTTAGAATCTAATATAATGCTCACTGGAACAATTGTTCCTTATTGTCTAATACTGATATTACTAGTGTTACTACAACTGCTCCTATTAATACTAATATAACAACTATAACTACGATCACTATTACCATTGCTACTACAGTTACTACCGTTAATACTACTATAACTACTATAATTACAATCACTATTACTACTGCTACTACAGTTACTACCGTTAATACGACAACTGCTACTATTAATACTAATATAACTACTATAAATACAATCACTATCACTATTGGTTCTACAACTACTACTGTTAATACTAATATAACTACTATAACTACAATCACTATTACTATTGCTACTACAACTACTACCATTAATAATAATATAACTACTATAACTACAATTACTGTTACTATTGCTACTATAACTACAGTCACTGTTACTATTGCTACTACAGTTACTACCGTTAATACTACAACTGCTACTATTAATACTAATACAACTACTATAAATACAATCACTATTACTATTGCTACTACAACTACTACTGTTAATACAAATATAACTACTATAACTACAATCACTATTACTATTGCTACTACAACTACTACTGTTAATAATAATATAACTACTATAACTACAATCACTGTTACTATTGCTACTACAGTTACTACCATTAATACTACAACAGCTACTATTAATACAAATATAACTACTATAACTACAATCACTGTTACTATTGGTTCTACAACTACTACTGTTAATACTAATATAACTACTATAACTACAATCACTGTTACTATTACTACTACAACTACTACCATTAATAATAATATAACTACTATAACTACAATTACTGTTACTATTGCTACTACAGTTACTCCCGTTAATACTCATATAACTACTATAACTACAATCACTTTACTATTGCTACTACAACTACTACCGTTAATACTCATATAACTACTATAACTAAAATCACTATTACTATTGCTACTACAGTTACTACCGTTAATACTACAACTGCTACTATTAATACTAATGTAATTGCTATAAATACAATCACTATTACTATTGGCTCTACAACTACTACTGTTAATACTACTGTTGTTACTACTGCTGCTGCTGCTGCTACGATTACCACTGATACTAGCCCTATAATATTTGTACTACATCTTATTATTGCTCCTACTGTTACTATCACTCTGACTACTACAGTAATATTATCACTATTACCATCACCACCACTGCTACTATTGCTAATAAATAAACAAAATAACTAATAGTTAGATAAGTGAATAAATGACTATGATGCCATGCTTTCCTTTGTGTTTATAGCTGAATGGCTTTGTTGGGGTTGCAGTGATGGTATAGTGAGACACAGGTCTGTTGTTAATCGGACACTCAGGCTCACAGGGACATTACAAAAACAGTGGCTCAAATCCAATTTGATTAAAGCAAGACTAGGCAGGTGTGGTGGAGCCGCATCACAGTCCACTGATTGGACTTCACCATAGCACCCGTATCAAAACACTGGAACTTGAGAAGCATCTCAAAAACGTTTCTGGTTTTCTCACCTCTCTCTGACACGACGTGTTTACTAGATCTTTTCCAAAAACTTGGTACAGATTCATTTAAATATGTAACACACCACCCTTCTGTAATGAGAGGAGTCAAGTCTCAGGAGGCGTCGGGGTTTAAAAAACAGTATGATCCATTGTATGTGCGTTTGGAGTTATACAGTAATTTATGTGCCTTTCTGAAATGTTAGCATGATACGAGCAATTCACTAGGTTACATTTGCTTTCGTCTTAACCTCAGAAGCCCTGCCCACTTCTGTATACTGGTTCCCAAGTGAGAAAGTTTCAAAACAGTGGGATTTTTCGAGAGAAAAAAGAAGTCTATGCTTTGAAATGCGGAACGCTGAGGAAGTGTGATTGGCTGTTTGGAATGTCAATGAAATCCCTTTTTCCTTCTTGGACATGTTTAATAATGAAAGTCACAGAGTCTTGAGGGAAAGATGGACAGTATTTGTCATATAATCTGTGAACCGATAAAAAAAAGCAGCCCTGAAGAACCACAGCCAAGAATCTGACTTGGACAAATTTGATATCCTGATCTTATTGTCGGGCTTGACGTCTCGGATTATTCCGACAAGAGACAGTCAGGCAGCGTGCTTGCATGAGGTCATGAGTTCAGAATGACAGAAATGTAAGAAGTGCATTGTAAAGAGCTTTCAGTGACAGAAGAAGCTGAACAGGTGTTTCTTAATCACGTGAGGCCACAGGGCGCCGTGACAGTACTGGCATCAGCCGGAGCTCATAAAGACGGACATATTGAGGAGGGGAAAAAGACACGGCTGTGAAATGTAGAAAGACACAACAGCATCTGTCCTGACATAACTCTCACCATCTCTTCTTAGGGGTCACCACAGCAGATCTTCCAGATCTGCATATTTGATTTGGTATAGGTTTTTACACCAGATGCCCTTCCTGATGCAACCCTCCCCAGTCTATCTGGGCTTGGGACTGGCACTAAGTATGTACTGGTTTGTACAACAAATCTGCATGTCTTTGGACTGTAGGAGGAAACCGGAGAATCCAGAGGAAACCCACACAGATGCGGGGAGAACATGGAAATTCCATAAAGAAAGGCTCTAGTTGACTGTGAGGTTTGAACCCAGAACCATCTTGCTGTAAGGCGACGGTGCTAACCACAACGCTGTGCCGTCACGTAACTCTAACCATATACCACAAAGTCATCTAGAACAGTGTTTCTCAACCACTAGGCCTGGGCCACGAAACACCCTCTAGTGGGCCGCAATTTATTTTATTTTTTTTACAAGTTGAAGCTAATTTTTACTCATAGTAGGATAAAACTGCTGGGTTGCATCTGACATCACATCCGCCTCATGAAGCTACAGTCACACTACAGCTCACAATGCTTTCCGATGGTCTATCGATGAAAATGAGGCATTTTGGTGGTGATATACATGTGTGCTAAAACTTGTGGTCACACCTTTGCACAGTTGAGTCTGGCACAGCTCGAGCCACCACGCATGCTCACGGAGCGCGTTGTGCACGCGCTTTGGACCCAGTCGTTATGGGAAACACCTGATACTGATTTGAGCGCAATCAGTATGTGTAGATACGGACGCTGTTTTCACTGAGCCTTTGCGAAGTATTGTCATTATCACTGTCACATTTGTTTTTAGCCACGTTTATAACGCTGTTTAAATAATCTGCTTTATGATTCTGCTTTCGTTTGTGTTTTGTTTTTGTAAATATCACGTTTTAAACACTCTTCCTGCACTTCCTGGTCTACCGCCATCTATTTTGTAGTGTCCTGATCCCCAGATCTTTAACCCAGCCACATATAAAAAGTTGTTCTCCTTCATGCTCTTCCAGGTTTTCATCTGTTTGCCCATGTAGAAGGATGTCTGCAGCACCAGATAGTTTGAGATGTCAGGGAACTCAACAGAAGAAGAAGAAGCCTTTATTTGTCACATGCACACTTCAAGCACAGTGAAATTCATCCTCTGCATTTAACCCATCT
>JAODLJ010000027.1:58384575-58394584 GCA_027576115.1 Cathorops melanopus
GCCGGCCACGGGGCTCGAACCCGGACCTTCTTGCTGTGAGGCGACAGCGCTAACCACTACACCACCGTGCCGCCCTGTTCACAAATTATTTTAAGTAAATTAGTATATGTATTCGCAAATTCATATTCACAAATTCGTATTTGTAAATTAGTGTACGTGTTTGTAAATTCGTATTCGTGAATTCGTATTTGTAAAATTTTTAAATTACTCATATTCACAGATTCGTATGGGTGAATTAGTATACATATTCGCAAATTCATATTCACAAATTCGTATTTGTAAATTCATATTCGTAAATGTTTTAATTAGTAGTCATGTTCACAAATTCGTATAAGTAAATTGATATTTATAAATTCATAGATTAGTATACATATTCGTAAATTTGTATTTGTAAATTAATATTTGTATTCATAAATTAGTATTCGTATTTGTGAATTTAATTAGTATTCATATCGGCAAATTCATATTTGTCAATTAGTATCAATATTCGTAAATTCATATAAATTCATGAATTAGTATATGTTTTCGTGAATTTGTTTGTAAATTAATGTTTGTAACTTCAAAATTAGTATACGTATTCATTAATTTGTATTCATAAATTTTTTAATGAGTATTCATCTTCACAAATTCGTATTTGTAAATGCGTAAATTAGTATGCATAAATTAGTAGACATTTTCGTTAATTTCTCATTCGTAAATTATTATACGTATTTGTAAATTCGTATTCGTAAATTCATTCAGTGGTCCGTGTTCTGGACTGTACCAGCAAAGCATTTTAGTTTGAGTTGGCCAGCACTGAGTCGATGTGGATCTGGATGTCTGGGTGAAGAAACACGGTGGTGGTGGTACAGTGTTCTCTCTCTCTCTCTCTCTCTTTCTCTCTGGACACTTCACCCTGATCCACTTCCTAAAGGCACCATCAGTACGAGCAGTGTGGCAAAGTGCAGCCCTCCATTACCCACTCCAAACACAAGCAGAGTTTACAGCAACTTCACCCTGCACTTAAAACGTCACCCAGTCAGACAAACTGCTGCCATGTGACCCCACATTACCACTCGCACGAGGAACTCTCACACTTCCGCTTCATTAACGTCTTAGCTCACTACTACGCCTTTATGCGCCTGCAATTTAGGATTAAATCCTCCACCTTAAATGAGAGAGAGAGAGAGAGGGAAAGAAAGAGATAAGGAAAGAGAAAAAGAGAGCTATTGAGAAAGAGAGAGCTTGAGGGAGGGACGGAGAGAGAAAAAGAGAGAGAGAGATTGAGAAAGAAATGGAGAGATTGAGAGAGAGAAAGGAAAAAGAGAGAGAGCTTGAGGGAGGGAGGGAGCAAGAGAGGGAGAAAAGGAGAAGGATAGATAGATTGAGAGAGAGGAAAAAGAGGAGAGAGAGATTGAAAGAAAGAAAGAGATTGAGAGAGGAGGAAAGAGAAAGAGAGCTTGAGGGAGGGAGAGAGAACAAGAGAAAGAAAGGGAGGGAGAAAAAGAAAGAGAGAAAAAAAGAAAGATTGAGAGAGAGCAAAAGAAAAAGAGCGAAGAAAGAGGGAGAGAGGAAGAAAGAGAGCTTGAGGGAGGGAGATTGAGAAAGGAAAAAGAGAGAAAGCTAGAGAAGGAGAGAGCGAGAACTGAAACAGATTTCTAGTGGAGAGTCAGGAAGTACAGATTGTGGGTAATGTGTACATAATGAGGGACATTACTGAAGAGCTTGGGAAGTATGTTTCCTGACTGATCATCCTCACATGAGATGGTCTATAAATAACACAGAGAGAGAGAGAAAGAGTGCAGATGGAGGAGTACGGCTGAAGAGCAAGTCAATGTTTCCTTTCAGTGACGGGGCTTTGAAGTACAAAACCTATTAAGATGAAAGAACAGGCTTCCAAAAACAGGAGCGAGATCGATAATTGGGTTTTTGAGGTTCTTTTACACTGCAGTCTCTTGCGCAGTACGTGAGGCCTGGAAGGTCGCGCGTGTTCGTGTATCATCCTGGTGCCACAAATCTCAATTACAGATCAAAACTAAACAATTTCTCCACGAAACATCTCGAGTGTCATATGATTCTGCACTTCCTTTCTAAACAGGAAGTCAGAGTGACTCCATGTTGAAGTGCCTGACAGCCAGTGGTGTTTGAGACACATCGTGCCACACCTCCGGTGCCGAATCTAAATAAACCTGACGGTAAATTAATGAGCTAGCTAAATATTTAGCGCAACATTTAACAGTTACTTCACGAAATCGACTCGTGCGTGAGCTGGTAGCCGACGAGGCGCATAACACCGAGTTCTCTATAATCCATGTACGACGAGATTGAGTGGAATTACTCTTTTATTCGATCCAGATTCACTGGATTGTCAGAAACGGAGCGTTTTTATTTTTATTTTATGCAAATTCGAAAAATAAAAACTCTACACAAAACTTCCGACAAAATCACTTCCACTTAACAAACCGGCGAAATGACGGGAGCAATTTGTGAAAAATACATTACGTTAATAATTCTTGAAAAATTAAAACCAAAAAAGGATACATTCTTACCATCAAATACTTTCATTCCATTTTTTTCCCCTTCTTTTTTTGTATTTTTGGGGGTTTTGTTTTCGAGTAGTTTTTATTTCGTCCTCGGTTGGTTCAGCGACACGCTCCGCCATTTTGTTTTTCTCTACGTACGGTGTATGAGCTGATATTCTAGAAGTAGAGTAGCCAATCAGAGCGTGCGATTGCTCATATCCAGTGAATGTGGATTGAATAAATCACAAATTATATCGCAGTATCAGCATCACAATCATCAGATGTGTTTGAAGATTTAAGGCAAATCATCTTGATACTTTTCTGAGTCGATTTTGAGATCTTTGTCATCTAGCGTGGTCCAGTTACGTTATTGTGAACGCAGAAGATCTCCTTTTACTAAGATTAAGAAAAAAAAAACAGCACAGTAAATGTT
The DNA here is from genome assembly GCA_027576115.1 of Cathorops melanopus. NCBI lineage: Eukaryota > Metazoa > Chordata > Actinopteri > Siluriformes > Ariidae > Cathorops > Cathorops melanopus. Next base: position 58,387,510 of record JAODLJ010000027.1, read on the forward strand.
TATCGTTTGACTTTATTAATGAGAGGAGACGTGATTGACATTAACCCCAACCCACACGGTTAATGATGATGAACAGTAACCCACTTCTCATTGTTTTTTTCCATCTCCCACAAGTGCTTTTACTTTTTTTTTTTTCCTTTTCTTAAACCTCCCCCATCCTTCTTGTGAAGTACACACAGGAAAAACATCCGCCACTCTCGTCTGAAGGCTTGACTCACTGATCTCCTCACCCACTCTTTGTGCTGACCTCCATTGACCTTTCCTTCTGAGCCATAGTGGAAGAGTGCATCAGGTTCAGAGCTCGAGTTCCAGCACGTTCATTGGATGCCACACCGTTCTCTCTTCCTGTCATGCCTCGGCTCCTCTGCGAGCTGGCGTATCTGCTTATTTATGAGCCCGTTAGTGGAAGGAGATCCCAGCACCTTTCTCGCAGAGCTAAAATTAGGAGCTCGTTTCACGCCGTGTTTATATGATACGCCGGAGGTGCTGTGAAACTCAGTGCTGGGTTCGTTCCTGTCTGGCACAGGAAGCCGTGTCTGACCAACCCAGCTGTGGGAAAGTCAAGATGGTGCTGGCTGGGGCTTTTGGTTTCCTACTTAGCGCATGATCAAGACTTTTCTCTGGCACTGGTAAAATGGGATTCTCCCTTTCTTGGGTGACATCCTTACTCACTCATCCTGTTCAGAGGGTTGGGATGTGTAACGTGTAATCGACTTGGTTTTAACCCTGTACGGATTTGTGGAAGAAAAGACACAACTGAAGACCAAAATTTTAAACGTAAATTATATCCTGCCCAGGAAAATGGTGTCTCATTCTCGATAATGTCTTAACTACATCCTTTAACCCTACATCAACACAACCAAGGCGACAAGTCACTCGAGACACGTGTAGTCTGTAGCTGGTGGGCGTGTCCAGCATTATTTAAAAAAAAAAAAAAAGTTCTGACATGAAATTGTTGTAGCTGTGTATAGCTTTTAAATGCAACCAGCTCAACACAAATTAAACCAGAACGTCAAGGATGTAGGAGCTCATCTGGCCTGCCATCAAAACAACCATGACGACCAAACAAAACTGAAATGTGACCATGTGAGAGAGGACCAACCTCCACGACTAATTGTTTACAACAGGAAAATCAACAAAGGACTAGATTTCGTTCCCTGAGCGTAGATCGACCCGAAACATCGATCAGAACTGAATTCGCTTGATAACTGAGAGAGGAAATGCATGAAGTTGACCTGATTTTACACATTTGTTCGCAAAAAATTGACAATACAACGACCAAGTTTTGTGCAGAAGGTCGATGTTTTATTTGAAAGAAACTCAGAACTGAAATCCATTGAGAACTGAAGGAGGGAGGAGACAAGATTTAGCTGAAAATAAACAAATTGTTTACAACAGGAAAATCAACAAACAAACGACCAAGTTTTGTTCCTCAAGGGAAGATCGAGCCAAAATATCGATCAGACCTGGAATCGGATGAGAACTCAGAGAGGAGATACAATTCTAGTGAGAGGCCTGGAAAATTCATTAATTTGGCCTAATTAGTAACTCGTTAGCAAAAAATTGACAAAACAGCCACCAAGTTTTGTGTGGAGTGATGAGTTCTTTCAAACAAAACAATCGGACCGGAAATCCGTGGAGAACTGACGGAGGAGATACGATTTAACTGAATTGTGGATGACGGACGCCACGTCACGCCACGGCAATGGCCTTATGGTCAAATGGGCTAATAAAGCACCAATCAGTGTGAAAATCAGTTTTTATTTCCTGGTTACGTTCTGGGCTTCGCAAAGCAAGCGATCTGTACTCCTTACATTCACTCACTAGAGGCACCAGCGATCTCTACTTCCTTCCAAGCTTTATTTTTCTTCGTAACATCTCTATACATGTTTAACAAGAGGCTGTATATAACAGGATAAAATGAAACCATGGTTATAAGCGTTTCGTCCTTTATTTTGTGCATAATGCAGTAAATGCAGGTAGGAACTAAAATCATGGGCAGGGAACTTGGGGTTCTCCAGAAAATCTGAAGTCGCTGGCTTAAAAAAAAGGAGTAGGCGGCTTTGGAATTTGTGGCAGAGCCAAAGGTGCATTAATGCTAGGGGGGTCTGGGGATACGCCACCCTGGAAAATTTTAAAATTTACATGCCTTCTGGTGCACTCTTGGCTAATAAATTACTCACTCACCATTTCCCTGTAAAATGCTTGCAAAATATGTCTGAGATTTCCCTCCAGGTGTGTGTGCTCGGCTTTCTCAGTTCCCCTCTGTAGTACGCTGCCTGGCTCTGTAACATAACTACATGCACTACGGTGTGGTCAAGTGGTCTGGCTCAGCCAATCTGAGCTTGCTAGACCCAAATCGAAGACAATTGCCTGGTGGAATAATTGGATTTGCAGCAAATTATGGGCAGCGGAGACGATATAAATCGCTTGAACATTGAAAGGCAAGCTTTTTTTTTTTCTTGGATCAAGTAGCTGCCGCAGACTGTCTGTCTAGTCGGAGAAAACCGCTGGTTGCCAGCTCTTGTGGATATCTCTGGAACTCGCGAAACATCAGATCACATGTGTCCGAGGACTCGTTCAAGACCGTGTTTAGCTTTTTCACATCATACATAAATTGCACAAACTTGAGAATCTTGGTTCAAAGTTTGTTGTGGCTGAAATCGCTGTTCCGTGAAGTCCGCGTGCATAGAAAACGAACAGCCGCTTGTCATTTTGACGTTTGCTAGCAGTGAGACTTGCAGTTTCAGCTTTCTAAAAGGGTTCGACCTGGAGCCTTTTCTGAAAGGGAAACCCTTTTCTGAAAAGGAAACCATCTGGTGTGATCTTATTGAGTGGTAGACGGAAAAGGTTCAACCATTTTAGGATTTTTGTAAATTCTCAGTTGGGATTGCTCGGATATCACAGAGTGACCTAAAGGCATCATCAAAGCAAGACTAATGGAATGCAAAGGTTCTTGAGGACCTGAGGGCTTGAAGGGGTTCCTCAGGAGCCTTAGATCTGTCCCTTGAGTTTTACATTGGACTTGGTTGGTGGGAAAAAGCGCCCAGAGAAAGGCACAAGTCCAAGCCTCTTTTCTTGCATTTAGCCTAATCAGCTTGACCAGACTGGGAAACTGAAGCCATCAATTGTTACACCACTTCAGAAATGTCATGAGCCCGATGATGGAGTATGTAGAAACCCAGTTCCTGTGGGAACAGTATGATTAAAGGGGATGTAAACCTGCTTACATGCTAAAAGGTTTCTGAAAACACTGAATCCCATCCATTCACGCACACCCCAGTCTGAAAGGCACACTCCCTAGTGGCTTCAGTATCGTGGTGAAAATCTGAAACATCCCAAATTGTGCTTTTCAGCCTGATTGAGGAACTCTCAGTAGCATCATGTCCCTCCTGTGGCACTAATCCAGGTCATAGGAAGTACTGTGCCAGCGAGTCATGATCGTCTGCTTCCTGAGCTTGGCTTGAAGACGTCTGTGTCTGTTCACACGCATTCTGTTCTCGGATTATCTGCTGCTCGTCGCTGGCAGGAGTCTCGACAGCCAAGCCAACGAGGATTTATCACTGGCTTACCTCAGAGGTAGCCTCATGTTTCTACACCACCATCAGATATGTAATGTCTTTGACTTGGTGGAGTGTGTGGAGGTCCAAACCACAGGCTTACTCTGCAGAGTTTTCAGTGTGTGAGAACAGGAAGTGAATGACTTGTGCTGTGGTGAGAAGAGCAAAAGAAGAGGAAGAACCACACCACACATCACTGATTCACACAAGAACATGCGAGAAGTTCAGGTTCTTTTTGAATCATTCTGGTTTAGAGCTGCACAGTAAATCAACCACACTGCTGAAATGGAATCAGTTGCAATATTGAAGTTTGGAGGAAGTGAACTGATTGGCTTGTCTTGGAGTTCTAGTTGTTTTTGTGCATTAAATCACGAGCACCTCGTTCACCGTTCAGCTTCGTTTGATTAAACACTGTGCTGGAAATTCTTGTGCTACCGGTGATTTTCTTCTCCAAGACACCTGAGCAACACCGACCACACCCTTCACGACTGATCTAACGAGTAGATAAAGTGTTCATCAAGACAAAAAGTCCAGACAGTGGCCTCAAAGCGTACAAGAAACCTCGACTTGTTACATTTCATGGCAGCCTGTATTGTATCAAGAAGGTCCTGCGTGTGGCTCCAGGGCTAATGGCAGGCTTGAAAGAGCCCCCGCTGCCTCCAAGACTCTCTCGCTGTGCACAGCCGTCTCCGGCTGAGCTTTCTGTAGGGCACGGGCTCAGCTGGGCCCCGAGCCACCCACGGCTATGGCTGTCAGTCAAAAGCACGAACCTTCACCTACTCTGCTGTAGCACTGCAAGCTTATTAGCACGCTAAACATCCATGCAGCCAGTCAGCCTGCGTGTGTTAGATGTACTCATTACTCATGCAAAAAATAAATTTGCGTTCAGAATCATTTGTGAATTTGGTTTTGGTTACACGCTGACGCACTTTTCAACATTTGCATGGACAGCGAACATCACGTTAGGTCTCAGTTCAACACTCAGCTCAGGGTTTAACTGTGAACGACGTTCGTGTGTTTTAAGGAAGTAACAGCTCTTGGTGCATAAACCTTCTGCTCTGTGCTTCATGTGGAGTAGACGGAGGAATCGATGTGGGGGGGGGGCATTTAAAGTGGGTCAGTTACATAAAAAAAAAATTAACACGAGAGAGTGAGTGAGTGTGTCTGGAAAGAACAAGCAACGTCAAAAAGTTAATTAATCACATTTTTCTTCCTCCTCGATAGTCCTCAGGATGTTTTTCTTTTCTGGAAAAGCAAATCTTTAATTTGACCATGACATACATTCGTCACTTCAACGTCAAGTCTTGGACAGCAAGAGATGGACGGCGAGTGGGGGAGGGGACGGGAGAACAGAAGTGGCTGAAGCGAGGAGAGGAAGAAGGTGAGAGATGGGTGGAGAGTGGAAATGCAAGTGCTGGACTGCAAACTCGCAAGAAGTGGAAGAGCCACGGTGGAAAATGAGGAACAGAAAGTTAAAAAATAAAAATAAAAAATGACTCGGACACGAGACGCACTGAAATATTAAGGCTAAGTGGAGCACAAGAACAGGATGTGTTGCACAAAACAAAAATAGGCAGGAAACTAAAAGGACAGCAAATTATCGTGAGAAAGACGAGAGTGAGCAGGTATAGGACATGGCAGGGGGTAAAAAAAAAAAACCAAGACGGAAAAGTGTCAGTGAGGAAGGCAGTGGGGTTGTGATGAGTTGAAGAAACGGACTGAGCGAAAGCAGTACGAACCCATACCTGAAAATTTTGCGCTCGAATCATACCTTTACAGCATGATACAAGACGATGCCCGAAATCGACACCAACATGGTTGTAAATCCAGACAGTCATCACTGTGCACGTTAAAAATAGTCTCACTATTGCACAGTGTTGCTGTTACACCATATTTGTTCGTCCATACAACTATAGCGTCACTCGTCGAAAAAGAATCTCAAGCACGTTGAAAAACCTCTGGATACTGATCAGTCAAAGTTCTGATTCGTTTTCTATTAAAGTGACACAGGTCAATATGCAGGTTCAGGAATCATTTAAGCCACTCCCCTTTCTGAATTGTTTGAGCTGATACCCATCCCCATAGCTGGTATGCAATATCTTGTTTCAGTACATTTTATTTCCTATCGCAGGGCGTCCTAATCACGTGTTAGTCTGTTTACAAACCGCTCGCTCAGCAGCAGTGTTGGAGTCGAGTCACTAAACCCCGAGTCCAGTCTCAAGTCCCTCGTGTTCAAGTCCAAGTCATTAAAGAAAATTTCGAGTCGAGTCCGAGAACAAGACTCCAACTGCACCATGTGACAGTGTCTGTTTCAGCGCCATTAACATTAGTTTGTTCCTGAACGTGGCGTATGAACAGGTGAATGCACTTCTCTTTATCAGGGAGTGTGAAGTATTCTGTCAGAGATGGCTGGGAGACGGATGTAAGTACAGAAGGTGTGTTTATTAATACAAGTGAAGACATGTAAACAATCCAGAACGGCAGGCACAACAGGGTATCGTAGACTCCGCAGAATCAAAGACGAAAAAAAGGAAACCGGACAAGGAAATAAGGCTCGGTAACGTGTCAGGAACGCAACTCAATAGTTTGCAAAGTAAGTGTGTTTTCACAGTTTTTATATCGGCACGCTGATTGCACCTTAATCCTGTGCAGGTGCGAGTTGTTTATGGCGCGTGCCCGAGAGTCTATCTGATGCACGTGCCAAGGCACGCAGGTGTGACACTCTTGCACAAAATTAGTGTTTTAAAACTTCATCTCAGAAATCATCCCATGGAGTACTTTCCACTAAAGTGATTTCCACTGCAGACACGTGTCTGCTTTTAATGCAGTGTCTCCTGAAGGCCGCACGCATCCAATCTCAGTTTTCAGCCTTGTCTCTTGCATACAGAGATTTCTCCAGATTCTCTGAATCTTTTTGTAGTGAAGCAAGAGAACAGTCACCTTATCCTGCCTTGAACCCAGGTCTACAGGATGCCAAACCTTCACCCTGACCACAACACCAAGAGCTAGGCTCGTTGGTATGGCCGTCAGAGCACATACTCAGGTGCAGTGACAGGCACTCCATCACACTTTTAATGATATTATGGACCATAGATCAGGGGTTCTCAACCATACCAGGGTGCCCCACCCACTCCTGCTTCACCCATCTCTGGGATCCCTCACACAGGGGCCACCTATCCTGGGGGTCCCTCGTATGGCTCATATACAGGGCACACCTCCGATGGCCTCCTAGCAAGCTATCCCACTTCTGACACCATCTGTTGTGAAGCAAGAGAACAGTCACCTTATCCTGTCTTGAGCCCAGGTCTACAGGATGCCAAACCTGCACCCTGACCACAACACCAAAGCGCTAGGCTCGTTGGTATGGCCGTCAGAGCACATACTCAAGTGTAGTGACAGGCACTCCATCACACTTTTAATGATATTATGGACCATAGATCAGGGGTGGGCGGCACGGTGGTGTAGTGGTTAGCGCTGTCGCCTCACAGCAAGAAGGTCCGGGTTCGAGCCCCGTG
>JAODLJ010000027.1:58394684-58407819 GCA_027576115.1 Cathorops melanopus
AGCTGGGATAGGCTCCAGCTTGCCTGCGACCCTGTAGAAGGATAAAGCGGCTAGAGATAATGAGATGAGATGAGATCAGGGGTTCTGAACCTTTTCTACGTACTTTAAGGCCCACCTATTCATACTTGTAACGAGTCGAGGCCAATTAAAAAGGATCTCCAATTATTTTGTCTCATCTGTTCTATTAGAATCTAATAATCTACTGTAAAGTGTATTAATGGGATGCAACATCACTCCCTGTTACAGATCTGAGTCCAGGAATTAAATAAATGCAATTAAAAAAAATTTAATTGTAGGTCTTGTATGGATGTAAAACTGTATGGATGGTACCAGAAGCCAACATCAATCCATGCACACAGGTCATTCTCAGTCAAAAGGGATTAATGACCCAAAAGTAGAGTCTGGTCCATTAACACAAGAACTTGTTGCCATGTTTGTGTACAGAAAACAAGCAAGTTATTAAAACCAAGAAGTACACGCAAAAGAAGTGGATATAGAAACCACTCGGTGGGTTTAGATCCTTATACGCTAACAAAGAAGGAATTTTCCTAGGAGTTGGAAGATCATCCATCCGTTGACTTCCCCAACGTCTTAAACTACCTGGTGCTGCAGACATCCTTCGACACGGACACGCAGATGAAAACCTGGAAGAGCATGGAGGCTACAACTTTTTATATGTGGCTGGGTTAAAGAGCTGGGGATCAGGACACTACAAGATAGACGGCGGTAGACGGATCTAAGTGCATGAAGAGTGTCTATCAGCAGGTGTGATATTTTACAAAAACAAAACACAAACGAAAGCAGAATCATAAAGCAGATTATTTAAACAGCGTTGTAAACGTGGCTAAAATACTTTGCAAAGCCTCTGTGAAAACAGCTTCCATATCTGTGTGTGCTCAAATCAGTATCAGGTGTTTTCCATAATGACTGGGTCCCAAGCACGTGCACAGCGCGCTCTGTGAACAAGCACAGCCACTTGAGCTGCGCCAGACTCAAGCGTGTGAAGGTGTGACAGTCAAATGTTCGCATGCTGTGTGACCACAGCTTTTAGCTCACGTGTATATAACCACCAAAATGCCTCATTTTCATCGATAAACCATCGCAAAGCATCACGAGCTGTAGTGTGACTGTAGCTTAATGAGGCGGATGTGACGTCAGATGCAACCCAGCACTTGTACCCTACTATGAATAAATGTTCGCTTCATCTTGGGGGGGGAAATATTCCGGCCCAGTGGTTGAGAACCACTGCCATAGAAGATGTGATCCCCAAATCCTTTGCAGGTTTACATTTGAGAAAGGTTATTCTTAAATTGTTGCGCTGTTTGCCCACACAGACCGGTGAACCCCTCCCCATCTTTACTTCCGAGAGACTCCGCCTCTCTGGAATGCTCTTTTTTATACCCAATCATGTTACTGACCTGTTGCCAATTACATTACATTAACAGCAGATGGTCTTATCTAGAGCGATGTACAACATACCCAGAGTAGCCTTGGGAGCAGTTGGGGGTTTGATACCTTGCTCAAGGGCACTTCAGCCATTCCTGATGGTTTAGGGAATTGAACCGGCAACCTTTTGGTCCCAACGCTAACCACAAGGCCATGGCTTCCCCTCCAATTAACCAAATTAGTTGAGTTGTTTTGTTTTCCAGTGTTTTGTTGCAACTTTTTTGAAACGTGTAGCTGTCATTAAATTCAAAATGAGCATATATTTTTTCAAAAAAACAATAATTTTTCAGTTTCAACATTTGTTGTCTTTGTACTGTTTTCAGTGAAATGTAGGGTTTCCATGAGTTGCCAATCATCACATTCTGCTTTTATTGATGTTTTACGCTGCATTCCAAAAATTTTTTTAATTAACTAATTTATTTATTTAGGCAAACGTGGTTGTATTACTACCACCACCACTACTACTACTAGTGCTCATAATATTATTAACAATTCATGAAATGTTTTAACACCCCTCCGTATTAATAAATGTACAGGGTTTTTTTTTTTAATAACATTTCAACCTGTAGTTTTATTCGGTAATGATTTTCCCCTCATACACAATATGCTCATGTTTAACTTCACTACCAGTCATTGCGTTATCTCTCTCCCAGATTTGCTCCTCTAAAAGCATAAGGGAAGTGGATATGACTGCACGCAGTGTGAATAGCACACCGGATGTGCGGGAGTGTTCAAACACAGCTGAATGAGGTGTCCGTGGGCTGTGTTCTATCTGCAGCAGATAACGGCGCCGCCTGAGTCACAGCGTGTTGTTGACCCTGGTGTTAATGATTGGACCACTGGGTTAAACAGTAAACCAACATTATCTTCCTGCCAGCGCCTGGGGGTTTTCAACTGAATCGGTCCACATTTCATGGTGTGGATATAGTTTGCTAAAACTAGAACTCCTTTCAGTGTTTAAAGTACCGTAAATGCTTAAAAAAATAAACTAGAAATATCAGATCTAAAAAAACAACAACAAAGGAGAATTAAAAAAAAAAAAATGGATCCCGAGTTCTTGAGTAGGAATTCCGAGGTGGCGTTTTCTTTTTAGTCGGAAGTTACGAGTTACAACCTGTAGTTGAGTACAGCTATAGAACGGGTAGTTTGCTTTACTTTTAGCCAGATACAGCACTGACTTTGAGTGTTTCACCTCCACTTTTTTTTTTTCTTTTAACCCTTTCAACAAGAGTTTGAAACCAGACCTCCAGCCGGAATATAGTGTGTGCTCTTTACACTTGAATACATGAGCAGTCCTCTGTCCTGTCTTTCTCTCTCACGTGTGCAGTCTCTCTGTCTCTGACCCCCCACTCGGTCCACCTCTCAGCCTCGTAACGGAAGGCAGTAATGATCCATTACCCACAGGCAGAACGGTGACATCAGTTTCTCGAAGACGGGCGGATTTAATTTCCTGGCCCGAGTCCGCTGGGTAATGCCGTGCTAATGGCTTCCTGTTCTGAAGCGCCACAGTGAGCGCTAATTTGTATCTGCCATGTGAGCTCACCTGGGCTGCCTGTCCAGGCTGTAAACCACACCAACACGGCGTAGTCTACACATAATCATCATTACTTTTCCTTCTTTCATATCATGAAAAAGGTTTTCGAAAGAATGTGCGCAAATCAACGTCCCATGTAGACGTTGTTGTTGTTGTTGTTTTTTGAGTGCACGGTTTTATGTTCCAGCTTCAGTCTGTGTGGAGCCTTCTCACTTCTAGCAGTGAGTCTTTCCACATTTCTTCTCCTTCCACGAAAATTTATGAATGTCGGAGGCAGTGGCTCGATGCCTGTCCTGGCTACCATGTTATCCCTGTTTATACGACACAGTCAAGAGGCTTAGCCTCCACCGTGATATGATTCATCTGTGCTAACGTCTTTTATATAAGGAGCTAAATTTCCTTTGGACGCAAGCCGGTTTGTTGAGCTTCGCCCGCGTTTCTGCCAAACTGGGTTTCCTGACAGGACTCGAACAATAATCAGCTCTGAACAGCAGACACTAGGCATTTTAGGCTGCAGGTTATTTAGCACTGCATCTTCTCATCACGACTTAACCGAGTCGATATGAATCATTCAGCGAGGGTTTTATGTGCACAGTTTTTAAGTCCATCTGGTTGCGAGACTGTGTTTCTACGTTAAAGGGTGAAATAAAAACATCAGGATAATGACAGCACTTGTTCATGAGGAGAACATTAGCGATGATTTGAATCTCTGCAGTACTTTATCGCCTCGTGATTGGGATAATCACAGCCAGCCCAAACAGCTTACTGAATATCTGGAGCTGTGTGTGTACACTCACTCACTCACACACTCTCTCTCTCTCTCTCTCTCTCTCTCTCTCTGGCTTGCTTGTTCTTGCCCGATGACTCATCTTCTCAGTGGGATCTCAGTGACAGACTGCACTTCACACAGGAATTTTGTCAAGATGAAGCCTTCGCCTGTTTTTTTTTTTTTTTTTTGTCGTTTTTATTTTTTCTTCCCCCACTTCACCCATTTCCGTAGGAATCTCCCCCGTTTCTTCAGAAAGCCATTCAGCGCCAATCATCAGGCTAATATTGGTGCATTATCTGCCCTGCGCTGCTCTTTCTCTTTCCTGTCTGTTATCATGCGTTTCCTGACAGATCTGTTGCTGCCGTCTCCCGGATAAGCGGTTTGCTCGATTGCACAAGAGCGCTATATCCTGTGACCTGGTCTTTCACGAGGTGCAGGAAACTGATAATAATGCAGCCTTGACAAACCGGCCTGAGCGAACAAGACAGAGCACGAGCATTAAGTACAGACACTACTATCATCATTGTCCAGGATTCATGTTTCTAACTGCACGATTAACGTTTTCACACGCTACAGTAATCCCAGTCGAAGTATGATGTCGTCGTCGTCATCATCTGTAAGGCAAAAAGCTGATTATAAAACAGTGCAGATTTCGTGGCAGCTGTGGACGATCTTTGTGCAAAAAGAGATGGTGTTTATTAGCATACTTGACGTAGCATACGTATTAGAACGAGGCCGTTAATTCGAAGCTGTGATTTGGAGCTGCACTAATATCAGAGCTGCTGTTGTAGAGAATTAACAATAATAAAACCAAACTCCTCTGGCCAATCAGGATTGACAATTTCATGTACTTTCAAACAACATTTTTGTTCTAAAAGCAGTGAGATATTTTGGAACTTTTTCGAATTCCATGGTCTTGAAGTAATTCCAGGGCCCTGTCGAGTCACGGCCCTCTTTTCTCAGTCCCAGGAAGCAGCTTCAGATGGCTATGGCTCACTTCCCTTGGCAGGAAATGGCCTACATTCAACATGACAAGTGTTGGTTTCACATTTCCGCTGTACCCGCCAGCATCGGTGGTCATCTCCGCTTGCTTCACTCAGCAAAAGGCAAAGGAAGCTCACCAAAATATCTGCAAAGGCAGCCGTGATGTGGATTTCTGACTTGCTGTAGGTTAAATGAGGTCTTGATTGGCTCACACCATATTGCTGGACATGATCTTGCTTTACACTGATATTGTCTTTTATTTATATTCCTTTTGGGTTTAAAGTGAATAAAGAATGTACACGAGTATGCATACAGGATTTGAGGGCAGCTTCGGGTGCCTCCCGATCCATTTTGAGAAGCACAGGAAGAAGTATATGGTGCACACACACCAAGATGAAGCATGTGAGTGGAGCCAGAGTGGAGCTTTATCTCCATTAGGCTTCCTCGAGCAGGTACTCCACACAGCGGAAACCAGACTTTGATCTGCACCGAAGCTGATAAAGAGGCAGCGAGCGAGTCATTGAAGACTGAAATGAACTGGATGAAGGAGTGGGCGACGGGTCAAAAGCTAATGCTGCCTTTGATTTCACTAAGGCTTCCTTGTACTAGGGAGTGCTCACTTTAATGCCATTACAGGGCATCCTGTGACAAGGGAAATGTTCTCATCTCCATCACGAGACGGGAGGCGTTACGCTCCTAATCACTTAATGTGTTTTAGTGAATGGAATTGAAGGGAAAAGCGGTTCCTGTGTTCCTCTGTTCCTGTGTACTCCCTCCATAACTGGTTCATAGGAACCTATTTGTTATGATCGAAAATAAACATTTTTCTCATTTTCATAGCAGCACAATGCTTGTATCCTGTGCAAGTATTTTAGCATAAAGCTAATGTCACACGTAGCTGGTTGATCCGCGAGAACCATAGCTGGAGCTACCATGGCCATTCTGGCAGATTTTGGAGGTCACATTAAATTTGGGTGGAGTAAATATGCAAACGAAACCGAGGTAGCCACCACGGTAGCAACTGAAGAGGCTAGTAAACCAATGGCAGCAGCAATGTATGGTCTCGCGGCAATGACTGCAGTGTGTACTGTTTTCACGACGGCAGTACGACATAGCCACGGCAAGGCAAAATAAACCGCGCCTTCTAGGCAAACTTTTTTCACTTTCTGGGTGAATTCATCCAGTGCTTGACCCATGGCAATTTTCAACATGACAAAACTTTCCGGGGATGGAAGCCACGCCTTCCCAGGTGTTAAGGTAGCTCCCGATGGAATGGCCTGGAAGACGTGCCGGCTGACCCCTGGAAGGCTCAAAATCATCTACCAGTGTCTGCCATGAAGGGATTTCCGGCTATGTGAGACCTTAGCTGAAGTGGTGTTTTAACATTCAAACTCTTGAAACACTTAGATTTTTTGGGGTAGATACAGTTATGAGTTAGCTCACCTATTGGTTCAGGAACTGGACAAAATGTTTCAAAAGATAGTGAATTAACCACCAAATTAATTCAGACAGGATGGTGGATTGTCAGCCGTTTTGATTTCCAATGGGCAAGTCTTGTTTTTTGTTTGGGGGTAGGGGACTTCTGAATATGGTTTTACTCCAGGACTTGTGGTTGTCTAATCACTGGTTTGCCGCCTTCTACACAGTCCCATATTATATATACAGCAAATCACCCTAGGGTTAGCGCTGTCACCGCACTGAGTCTGGCTTTCTACATTCCCACACAGCATTACAGATTTTCTTAGCGATTAGCCACTTCTCACAGGGTTTAACTAGCCATCTGATTGGCTGTGGTCCATTCAATGGCTTAGAGTTGTTTTTGGTAGCCGTGATCTCGGCCTGGTTAATGAAAGCCTACATTCTCTTTCCCTTTCTCTTGAAGTTAATAGTACAAAGAAATGCAGCTTGTCATGCTGCCAAGGAATGGAAAGCATAAACGACTTTGTCTTGAAGACTTCCCCATGTTGGAAGGCTTTAAAAAGGTTACACTTTAACCTCTGACTGATACTGGAGACTCCTTCCAGAACCTTCACTATATCAACACACATTTTATTAATTTGCGTTAACAGTGCTGGCGCAAATGCTTACTCTCACTTAGGATCTTTCTTATTATTATTATTAGTAGTAGTAGTAGTAGTAGTATCCTAGCGTTTTTTTTAGGATGCTATTTCTCCCTCAGTTTTCAACCAGTCATCACCAAATTTCACATGAACAGTCTCTCTGGGCTGAATTACGTTGCTATGACTTTTGGTGCTGATCTCGATCACTGATCTGGAATGATACTTGAAAAACGGGATTTTTTTCAATCGGCTTTCTTTTTTTTTCTGCTTCTTCTTCAGGGCAGGCCACAACTTTTCCTCACCAAGCGTCATTCTCTGTCTCTTACCGTTCCGGATCTATAGTGTACGGTGACCAGACGTCCCAGTTTGTACAAGTTGGCACATATTACTGTCTAGTTTTAAATATTTTTGTTGAGTGTCTGCCGGAAACTCCTTGTAAGCGAGCTGTTACTATATTCGAATGAGTGCGTTATTATAGAACACTATCTCCACCTGTGGCAAAACATGCACTCACATGACTTGGTTCTCTCCAAAGTTCCCGATTCTGAGTGGCTTGGTTTAGAGTGTCACGGTTGAGCTCTGACCAATTATAGATGTTCTCATGCCATCTTTTTCATTCGCGCTTCTTTTACCAGTTATCATTCCTTCGAAACACATTTTTTACAGTCCTTTTGTACTACATTTGACGTGACCGTAAAGTTTGAGTGTTTTGCTTTTGATGAGAGGGACAATTGGGGTTAAACCAGTTGTTTCAAGAAGAATTTGGATCCTTATGTGATCAGAGAGACATTCTTTTGTCATAAATCTCATGATGTGGTTTTGGAAGCTTTCAACTCTAATAACGCGAGGGTATAAATTCCAGGTTGGTATCTGGCGCGGGATACCCCACTTCATGGAGGAGGAAAGACCTTCTTTAAACTTGACTGTATAAATTATTTTCAACTCTTCCAAGTTGCCTTGAGGCAGCATAGAAGATTAGGCTCATAAAACCACATGACTATGCCAAATGCAAATTCACGAGTGCATTAATATAACCCTGAAAAAATGAATCAACAGTACAAGGGTATAACATACGATGTCCATACTATGACGTATACTATGACGTATATTCTAATTAGCTAATCCAGCTGTAGGCCAGGCCAGATGATCTTACGCGATCACGTGTCGTCCATCTGTTTCCAATTGTCAAGATGGTGGCGTCATCCGCCATATTTACGATTTTATGGGTGTCTGAAATTTTTGGGTGAGTCGTCACATTAAACGCTACTCTTCGTAAAATGCTGGGATGTTTTCACTGAAACTCGCCCAAAAGACTCTAAAGACATATTCCAACAAGAATTGTTCACCAGGTGGTGTCACCTTCCATGGATGAGGCTACACAGGGGTCATGTACAATTTCACAAAAGTCGCTACTCCTCCCACAGGATTGATCATCTTTCAAACTCGCACACAACAACAGTGGCCGGTATGAGCTACAGCCTCATTGAGGCTATTTTTTTTTTTTTTCCATTTTCTCAACCGGATAAAAAGGAAAGAATATCTACACCTAAATTGCGTACTGTGTCACTGAAAAATCTTGACCTCTGTTGGAACTGTGAAATATACAACGTCTGTTAGTGCAAAAGTGTGAACATGAGGTTTTGGTTTTACTCGCAGGCTTTAAATCAGCTGCACTGAAACAGTAATGTCAGGATTATACTGCAGTGAAAAGCCACGTGACTCGGTTTTCGTTTTATTAATGGAGTTAGGAGAGGACACGATTTTCCACGATCACTCTGATCTCTCGTAGCGTTCCATGCCTGGGCTGCAGCACGAGGAGCTGTGTGATATTTCAAAGGCTTGTCTGGGCTTTTCTGTGAAGCTCAAGGAGCTCATAAATATTCCCATTGGCTCGGTGCAGGCCAAGTACCTGTTTAGCAGCCAGCGAGCCTGTTGACATAAATTATAACTCGGCCAACATAATGGCAGTGGGTCTGTCCTCAGAGCTGAATGATTATATTCAAGCTCTAATGACCCACCTGTGCCCACTTCAGTCCCTCTGAACACGCTGTCGGGATCGCACCATCACTTGGCTATATATGGTGCTCAGGTTTTTGTTATATAACTCTACTCTCCTGGTCATCAAGCTGCTTGAATGACTGTGTGGAGATGAATGGCTGGAACTGTGCCATTTGAACAAATCGGGTCAAATGACTGACTGACTGTCTGCAAGATATGGTTTAACCATAATGGTGATAACCAACAGGATGCTTTCAAATGGCCATTCCTAGAAGCAATGTCATGTGAGAAGGGTGGAAAAAAGTTAACAATTAACAAGTGGCAAAATAGGAAAGAATTCACCTTATCCGGACTGCGCAAGTTTGAATATCAGTGCCACAGCTGCCCATGGGCAAGAGTCCAGGAGAACAAACCTGGCTTTCTAGGAGAGAAAAGTTGATTCTTTCCACCATATGATCCGAGTGATATTACTGTTGTAGACAGTCTTGGCAGACTGTGAACTCATGTATGCGGAAGATAGCAGTTAACATCGCCTTCAAGCGTTTTCATCTGTGTACGCATGAGCAGTGGGTTAAAAAGATGTGATGGCAGATTTGCACACATTTCAGAGGAAGCATATTTTACCCTTGACCCTCCCCGGTGAAGGCACATCTTCCAGCGGGAAATGTTCTCCGATTCCATGCCTGGCCAGTGGACCCTCAGAGCCTTTGAGTTTGAATGAATGTTTTTCCACTTGTCACCCACTTTTCCAGGTTGATGCGACAGAAAGTGCCCGTGTCCTAGTTTTCACTTTTCAACATGAGACCTAGTCAGAAGTTTCTGCTTGATGGATATTTGATTGGCAGCCAGGCAATCACCATTATCCTCTCCCCCAGTTTCTGCCTCATTGCACTTGAGCTTCCTGTGTGATGAGGTGGAGAGGAAGAACCAACAACAACAACAAAAAAAAAAAACCCATGAGGCAGCAAGGTCTGGAAAGCAAGGAGCTCACAAACGAGGAGAACAGATGTTTCCCAGATGTGGCCTGCGGCTGCAGGAGGGGACCCTCAAGCTGGCTGGGCTACACACTGGCTGCTTTGTTCACCTCCTCCTCCCCAATAGCCCTCTTCCTCTCCCAGGCCATGCTTCTGTCTCTCCACCACTGGCCTTTGAAGTCAGGACGCGTCTCAGGAAGCAAGGAGCTGCAATCGATTTTCTTCCTGTATTAGAGCAGGAATGTGTGGACAACCCTCCCCCCTTGCTTTGCCTTCCCTTCCCTTCCCTTCCCTGTCCAAGTCCTCCATGTTGTTGATGAGCCGTGTCTTGGTGCCGCTTGGCCCACAAGGTCAGGGGCCCTAAACCCTTACAGAACCAACAGCATTTCGGCAAAACCACCCACGACAGCAGGTGTTTGGATGCTGGAAGCTTGTGTCAGAGACTCCTTAGTGTCTTCATGTTTCAGGTTAATTGAGATGTCCACTGAACTTATGGACAAATGTTTTATAAAATATGACCAGTCAGGCTCACGACTAGCACAACAGAGAAGCGTTCACCATACGGTTATAAGGTTACAAGTGTGAATATCAAGATGATGCCACAGCCATATCCGGGTCCAAGAGAGCAAAATTCTCATGCTTTCAGGGTGGGAGGGATGACATGACGGTCAAAACATCGCTAACCAATCATGGGCATCTGTTTCATGATTGTGGTAGAGGGCACTTGGCACGTTCACCAATTGCTCAGCTGCCCCGTGATGTAGCATGAGAAAGGATGCAGTGGCTGGCTTCATGTTTCTCAGAGGAAGTGCGTGTTAGCTTTGCCAGACAAGGCTGAGATTTAGCAAAGGTACAAACTGAGAAGAAATTGATGGTGCGGGGGATATGAGCAGTCAAATTGACCTCATCAATTAAAATGATCAGATGCTCTTCCATCCTTTCTAGCTTCCCTTAATGGTCTCGCATCTTCTCACTGCTCTTGTGTTTCTTCATTTTGCTGTCATTTAGGGTGCAGGTAGGCACGCAAGTGGGATCTCAGACTCTAGAGAGCGTCCCAGCACCAGAACAGGCTTGGCCTCCACCTTTACTCACACACAACACCAAGAGGAATCTGAAGAAGAGGAAACTCTGGAGCCAGGCATCACAGACTTGCAGAGGGAGCGCTCTGGATCTTCACCAGCATTGAGAAGCACACTGGAGCACATCGTTCAGCAACTGGACATTCTAACTCAGGTGAGCAGTTCAACCTTTCTCCTGTCCAGTGAACTTTATAAACCTGTCAGTGGTTTTAGAGATGTGCTTTCGACTCAGGGTCAAAGTACTTTTTCATAAAAATAAGCAAGAAAAAAAACAATTATAAAATTACTGAATATATAAAAGGACTACCAGACCTGCAGAGACTAATGTAGTGACTTTAGGAGAAAGTTTCTTTCGCTTTTGAAATGTCTACTGAGTTTCAGGCTCTTCTCAAATTTCTCTTGCTAAGAACAATCGTAGTTCTTAGAACACCGTTTTGAGGGACTTTTTTAGTTCCTATCCCAGGGTAGATTCTCTCCCCAGCACAAGAGGAACCATGAGTGATGCAAGTGTATGGTGATTGGTCTAGACTCAAGTGTACATTGATTGGTCAAACACAAGCCATTACAGCACCGACAACCAGCGTTTTTAAAAATCTATGTAAACCGTTAGCCATGTAAACAACAGCCCTTAACGTTCGCATTAAAAAATGAAAACCTGGAGAAATGGACCAACAGTGATGTCCAGGCTTTACTGAGTTGAAATGCGACGGAGGAAATGCAACACAATTTTGAGGCGCCAAAGCAAAATAAAAAAAATCTTTGCTAGCATTTCCTGCAAACATCACACTCACAAGCCAGCGCACGTCACTTCAGCGTTCCTGCTGGAGGTGCGAATCCAAACCGCAAAGAAAGCTCTTGAAGGTACAGTATGTAGTTCTCAGGGGAGATCCTCAGTGGGTAGTTCCTCTTGGTGAGTTTGGACTGAATGCGCCTATTTATCAACCTTACGTAGGCATAGTTCTAGATTCAAATGAGTATCTGTACCACAGTGCCTTGTAACATTATGCATCAGGGCAATAAATCCCAGGTTGTGGATGATTCTAGATTCAGATTAACAACTGTTCTGCACTGTCTGGTGAAAAAAAGACAGTGGGCCATAAAAGTTATGATGCACGTCTGTGTGTACAGTACAGTGCTAAAGTCTTGGCACCTTCCCCCCCCATACAAACTTTGTTATAGAGTTCTATTTTATGACTTACATTATTGAGTCAAAACATTACAAAACATTTTAGAGTTCCAACGTTTGTTTTCCAGCACGAAATTAAATGTTACAGAAAAGAAAGGCTTGTATCTGAGCAGCATATTCCATAAGAGAGCACGATCCAGATTAAAAAAGAAAACATAATGAAGGCTACTGGTGCAAAAGTTTTGGTGCAGAATGAAGAAGCGAGTGTGACCGTCAAAGTGTCCAGAAGAACTGTGGCTGGTTCTGGAAGATGCTCAGTAAAACCTACAGCTCATTTCCGCATACAGTAAAACGGCACTCATTGGACCTCAGACTACTATTTTTTTTTTTTTTTTAAAGCAAAGGGTCGTGTCACACCAAATATTGACTTTGTTTCATTTATTATGGCTTACTGATTACAGTATTTTTTTTAATATGTTGAAACATTTAATTCCATTTCATTATTTTTAAGCCATTTTTGGTCGACAGCCTCTCTTTACATGTGGTTAAGACTTCTGCATGGTACTGTATCACATATCATCTTTCGTCCAACCATGACTTATTGTATAGTCCACCATTTCCATGGCTACATCTGAAGTTACACATTACAACAAGACAAAAAAGTTCTCACTGCAGCGATGGAGGGCTTCTTGCCATCTCCTGCAGGTGGATGAGTGACATCAGCACCTAGGAAAATGACTGGCTGCTGGAAGACGGACGGACTACAAAAGGAGAAGGAATTAAGACCAATGAGTTGAGGTCCAAACCACCACATGTGCCCCACAGTCCATGTTACAAGGTAAACAGTATTACAGACCGTTGATGAGGAACCAGGATGTTGTTGATGCCACCTAGCTTGACGTTGATCTTAAGGCAGAGGTTGGACAATGTCTGTGGCGATGTCTTCACCACGTTCTTCACCTGCACACACTGAGTGGCCATCCCAAGAAGAGTGTCTCCAACACGCTTCACCTCCGCTGCACAAAACGCACACGGACGCACTTGAGCACAAATTTGTTACACAGTGTCTACAAAATGGCATCAAGCAGATATACAGTGGGGCAAAAAAGTATTTAGTCAGCCACCAATTGTGCAAGTTCTCCCACTTAAAAAGATGAGAGAGGCC
>JAODLJ010000027.1:58452523-58466355 GCA_027576115.1 Cathorops melanopus
CACCCTGGACAAGTCGCCAGGTCATCACAGGGCTGACACATAGACACAGACAACCATTCACACTCACATTCACATTCGCACCTACGGTCAATTTAGAGTCACCAGTTATCCTAATCTGCATGTCTTTGGACTGTGGAGGAAACCGGAGCACCCGGAGGAAACCCACAGGGAGAACATACAAACTCCATATAGAAATGCCCTCGCCGGTTGCTGGGCTCGAACCCGGAACCTTCTTGCTGTGAGGTGACAGTTAGGTTAACTATGTCAGGCCTGCTTATTTATTTCACTAACTAACAGTCTGTACTCTGCACTCCATGCTGGAAAGCAGAGTCAGTGAGATGCTTATGGTTTGGTGTGTAGGGTTAAACTCTGAGGTGTGTGTGTGTGTGTAACTCGAGCTCAGTGAAGTCCTGAGTGCTTTAATTCTCTTCCCCTCTGAAACACATGGCGCCTCCTTCCTGCGCTGTTTGTTTGCGGTCAGTTGATCCGGAGCGGAAATTCCTTTCCGTTTTTGTGAATGACAAACTGATTAACAATTCACGGCGCAGGCCCCGGTTTCCATCCGGCCCCGTTGCCAAGGCGACGGCCGCTCCGAGCCTTCCTATTGGTCAGCGTGCAATAATGTCGGCATTGAAACGCCGCGCCCTCGCCTCCATTCACTAACACACACACAGAGAGAGAGAGAAGGAGAGAGAGAGAGAGAGAGAGAGGTTGGTTGGTTGGTTCACACATGAAGCTTTGCGATACAGGAACAAAACACAGCACCGGTTGAACCGGAGACCAGAGCAGAAGGGACTCGACCCCACACACACACACACACACACAGCGCGCGCTCAGGCTGTTACGCATCTGGATGGTCAGTCTGGCTTTTTCTTTTCTTGCTTTAAAACCAGAAAGGAAAGAAGAAGAAGAAGAAGAAAGACCAAGCGGTGTTATATAACCGGAAGCAGAACGTCAGTGAGGCTGTAGGTTACTCACAGGCGCGCGTGAGTCATTGATAAACGCGCAGGTTTTGTGCGCGCAGTCGCATGAATGGACGGAACCGGAGCGCGTCTCCACTGCACACTCTAACCCGGATTTTTATTTTTATTATTCGGTTTGTTTTCATTCCTTGATCAGCATCGAGATCCAGAGTGTGCCTTTTTATTATTATTATTATTATTATTATTATTATTATTATTATTATTATTTTTACGCGCGGTTTATGCTCCGGCCTGGTGCTGAAACGCCGCGGCCTGTGGACCCTGCACGACGCCTCGCACCCGACAGCGACAGCCCGTACCGCACACCCCGATGCTCGATAAGTTCCGACCCGCGCAGCTCGACACGGTAATGGCGATCAGCAAGAGCGTGGCGTGGCTCAGGGAGCAGCTCGAGACGCGCCGCGAGCGCCTGCTCGTGATGGACTGCCGTGCGCGCGAGCTCTACGACTCGTCGCACGTCGAGGCGGCCATCAACGTGGCCATCCCGAGCCTCATGCTGCGGCGGCTCAAGAAGGGCAACCTGCCAGTCAAGTCCCTGCTCTCTGACGGACAGGACCGAGAGCGGTTCGCGCGGCGCTGCAGGACCGACACCATCGTGCTGTACGATGAGTGCAGCCGCGAGTGGAACGAGAACGTGGACGGCGGCTCGGTGCTCGGTTTACTGCTCCGGAGGATGAAGGATGAGGGGTACAAAGCCTTTTACCTCGAAGGTACGTAGAACCCGCACACGACCCGAACTGTACACTTGTGTTTAAAGGCCTTGAGCAGCCTTCCAGCACTTTGTTTGTTTGTTTGTTTGTTGTCTTGCATAGGCTGCACTGAAAATGTATTTATAAATCATCATCATCATCATCATCATCAACTTCTTAAAAACAAACAACAATCAGGGTGCATTTATCTCCATACACATGCTAATATAGTATGGTGTTTTTTTTTAAGATCTAAAATAACTTTAATTTTAATTTTTTTTTTTTTTTTTACTGCGTGTGTTTATTCTTTGTAGACTACATATTTTTTGAATCAGTTTTCCTTTTAAAAATTCACATTATTTTATAGAATAATAATAATTATAATAATGGCTCCAAAATTAAAAAAAAATGCACGTGCATTGATGTGCACGCACTCTATAAATAAATAAACAAACATACATACATACATGGGCTACAACTTTACTTTTTTCAAGGTTATTTTTTTAAATGCTGTTTTGTTGTTGCTGTTGCTGTTTGTCCATTGACCTCATCCTGCTTTAACCCCACAGGCGGTTTCAGTAAGTTCCAGTCCGAGTGTCCGGCGCTCTGTGAGACCAACCTGGACGGCTCGTGCGGCGGAAGTGGTTCTCCTACGTCACACGTGCTGGGCCTCGGTGGCCTGCGCATCAGCTCCGATTCATCGGACATTGAATCGGATGCGGATCGTGAGCCCGGCAGCGCCACCGACTCGGACGGCAGCCCGGCGTCGAACCCGCAGCCGTCCTTCCCTGTCGAGATCCTGCCGCACCTGTACCTGGGCTGCGCCAAGGACTCCACCAACCTTGATGTGCTGGAGGAGTTCGGCATCAAGTACATCCTGAACGTGACCCCGAACCTGCCCAACCTTTTCGAGAACGCAGGAGAGTTCAAGTACAAACAGATCCCCATATCGGACCATTGGAGCCAGAACCTGTCTCAGTTCTTCCCAGAGGCCATCAGCTTCATCGGTGAGCGACTCACACACACACAAAGTGTTTTTCCAGGGACCTTGATTAGAATCAGCCTAATGGGGACTTCAGTTTATCATTATCCACTCACCTCAAGAGCAAACGCAAGTCATCCAACAAATATAATGTTATAATGTAAGATATTCCAAAGATAAATAATAGCAATAATAATGACATAGCAAAATAAGATATGATGATGGCCATGTCTGAAAACGATGAGAATACAGACTGAAAAATAGCACAGTGATCAGACATATAAGGACTAGTCCATACGTCCTCGTAACCGCTAACTAACAATATGTAAATTACACGCCTTCTGTTAAACGGTGTAGATGTGTTTGAAACTTGATGTGAGTGGATATGTGGCTTCTGACACTGTATTGGATATTATATTTAAGAAAAAAACTGTCTTATAAGTCTGCAAACTGTACTGGCAGCCATTTTGAACATTATTATTTTTTTTTAAATATAGTGTTAAATACACCCGTCCTGTAGCTCAGTACTGAATAATCCGATGGTATTAGACTCCTCTGATTGAAGTGAGATGGTAAATGGTGGTCATACCAATACCAATATGGCATTTAGCAAAAAAATGGGGCATTTGTGTAAATCTGAAACTTTAATGGTTGAAAAAGAATCTCAGTGGCACCTTTGATGATATCAATTTGTCAAAAACCCAACCACCAGATTCTGAAACAGAGCAATTTGCCTTTTGTGTTTGTCGAGGTTTGTCGAGGTGTTTAGCCGAGCTCTGTGTGTGTGTGTGTGTGTGTGTGCATGTTAGAAAGGCTTATGACAGAACAGGAGATGAGGCGAGGTAATTTGAGCTCAACAGGAAGGAAGCGGCATTGAAAGTAATGTAGGACAGGGGCGGCGTTTTCGCCCACACAACGGGGCCCATTTACGGGGGGGGAATGTTGACATCCTGCTCGCCATGACAGCGCGCCCCCGTGACTTCTACATTTACACGCCCCAAATGGTGCCATTGTCAAGTAACCTGGTGAGCGGAAGGATCATTCGATAAGCCATAATAGCCCATTTCCATGTCTGATTCCAGAGCAGAAAAATGGAAGATTTGTTTTCGTCCTCTGTCATGCACTGGAGAGCGAACTGAATGAGAGCTTTTTTTGTGTGTGCTCCAGCCGGGAGTCTAATGAATTCTGACACACGCCTCTCTCTCGGTCGCACGGTTAATGTATGCATTTATGAGGACACTTTGCTTCAGCTGTGCGAGCTCACAATTTTTTTTTTTGTGTGTGTGTGTGGGGGGGGTGATATCAAGATTTAGATCACATTAGTGTATGAACAGGTTTGATAACCACATTCTTGCCTTCGTCTGTTTGCACTAAAACCTAACCAGATTTTTTTTTCTCTTTCCTTGTATAGACGAGGCTCGAGGTCAGAAGTGCGGTGTCCTCGTGCACTGCCTTGCCGGTATCAGCCGGTCTGTCACAGTGACTGTAGCCTACCTGATGCAGAAGCTCAACCTGTCCATGAACGATGCCTACGACATTGTAAAGATGAAAAAATCGAACATCTCGCCAAATTTCAACTTCATGGGCCAGCTGTTGGACTTTGAGCGCACACTGGGACTTCAGAGCCCGTGCGACAACCGAGCTTCTGCGCCGTCGCAGCCGCTGTACTTCAGCACACCCACCAATCACAACGTCTTCCAGCTCGACCCGCTCGAGTCCACGTGAGACGACGAACGCGGCCGCGAAAGGTGCCTGACGATCCCAATGTGGCTTTCTGTCTTTTTTCCTCTCTCAAACAGAGGAGGGTTTTTCCCGGACGTTTTTGACGCAGCTGGCGCAAGATGCCAACTGTCGTGAGTTAGCCGATGACGCGCCAATGCGCTTTGGCTTGAAGCAGAAAGGCAGCTGCTGTACCATTGGGATGGAGAAACGCAGCTCTGTATCTCTAAGACTCTCTAAGGTAGTTCCTGCTTTCTATCTTCGTACTCAAGCATGTGAAGTCTGTCAAAATGAGGAACTTCTGGTGTGCCAAAGAGACTGGAATCGGACAGTTAAAAAGAAATAAAAGTAAAGAGAGACTCGTTTTGTTTTATTTCTGTTTTTATTCTAGCACTTGCACCTTGACGTTTTTTTGGGTGTGCTCTTCTTCTTGTCTTCAGTGAAGACTTGCCTGTTTTTGGGGTTTAAACAAAATTACAAACACCCTCGTTGACGATGGCACAGTATCGTGTCCTCCAGTTTGTTTGTGTGGAGACACTTTTGAATCGTTTATACGTGTGTATATTAAGGTCATTATTATAGCCACAGTATACCTGTTACGAAAAAAAAAACAGGTACCGAATCTTTTTTTGTTTTGTTTTTTTTTGTCTTCTTTTTGTCATCTAAACTGAATATTGATCAATATTATCTGCGATAAATGCCAAAAAAGAATCTAGGTTTTGTGAGATCATAAATGTGTATATTGTAATATATTTCTTTTTCTTTGCTTTATGAACGAGCCTTTATCAGCCTTTTCTTCTGCATCCTTCTACCCTCTGAGAGTCACCTTGTTACCCCTTGCCTTAGGTCTTCTGTACATAGGAGTATCGTCATGCGCTAACTTCTTCTCCAAGCAATTCCTCATCCAGCTTCTCCGTCACCGGCTGTCAGAGCTATAAACTAACGGCGATATTCAGAAAGTATTGTTCAAACTCGTATCAGTATGTGTTCGAGTCGAGAATATGGCTGCATGCTCATGACGAATCTAGTACCAGGACGCCTTGATTATATATTTTTTTGTTTAATGTTGAGAACGATGGAAGATCGTAGTGGGTGGTGTTTGTTTCTTTGTATGTTTTTTTTGTTTTGTTTTGTTTTTTTTTTTGGTGCGATTCGAGGTCTCTGAAATGTCGGCAATGCGGGAGACGTTTGTACGCCTCTGCTCTTCAGGGAAATTCTGTGAAATGCAATTTAGTCGTCTGATGTGGATTTAAATGGGAACCTGGTTCCCTCAAAGCAAAGGCCTGTTCTGAAGGAGGAAGGTTCCACTTTGGGACCCGTCCTTCCAAACCTACGAATGTAAAGAGATGATAAGTTATTAATAAATTGCTATTTTGTCTATTCAAACCTACTGACTTGCCTCTTTGTTTTGTTCTTTATCTGAAATCATAAACACTTGCTAGTTAGCAAGTTTAGCATCACGACTAAAATAAACTGATTTCCTAATTATTAAGAAAGATTCTATGTATGTGGAACAACAAGAAAATACCAAGCTAACTCTGACTAGCCTCAGCTAGCTTAAAAGCTAACCTAACTATGATCAAAAGAGTGTTATGGTTTATAAACCTCACAGTTTAACATAATTTCTAAAAATGAACAAATATACATTGAGTGATCAAGAAGGCTTCTAGCTAGCAAGCTAATACGGAAATAACTAGTTTTCTGGACTGCATTAAAATTTCTAGCTCACAGAAACTAGCCTCTGAACTAGCTTTAATGATCAAAAGAGTTTTATGGTTTATTTATGGTTTATATACACCTCAAAGTTAAGTTTCTAACTAACAAGCATTTGTTATACACTATATGGAACTAGATAGCTTTCTGGACAACAAGATAATTTCTAGCTAGCATTAACTAGCCATATAGTTAACAAGCTAACTAGCTACCAAAAGAGTTTTATTCCATACCTCATACGGTATGTAGTTTTAAATAACTACGAAAAGTGAAAATATTTCAGCTAGCAAGTTAATATTAGTGGACAAAAGAGTTTATGGTTTAGCGCATTTTCTGGCTAACAGGAAAGTTTGCTAACAACTAGCCACTTACTTTGGTTATATAAACCATTTGAAACTCAGAAATATTAGCTTGTTAGCTCACTAGGTGGTTCGTGTTAGCGTCTGGCTCTCTGTTTATTTTTTTAATCAGAAATCTTGCTAGTTTCTCAAAACTATGTGTTGACCAACAAGTGACGTAATTTATTTTGTTTTCCATTGAAGTATAAAATCCTAGCTTTTGGGTTTATACACACACACACACACACAAAGATATGTAGCATGACTATTTCCTGTCCTGAGGTGAAGTTCATTTGCGCTGACAGAACCTTGGACCAGACTGGGATTCGCAGGGGTGGCTGGGTAACAGGAATCGAGCCGCTCCTCGCCACTTCCTGTCTGGAGATCAGCGGCTCAGGACGCCTCCGCGCAGGAAGCAGGCAGAACGAGCCGCAGCCTGGGTCTGAGCTGGCTTAGCTGTGTGCTGATGTCAGAGATAATTCCAGTGTGGGAGCAGAAAAAAGATGGAGGGAAAGAAAAGGGAATTGTTTCTGACGGATAAATGGAGGAGTCATTTGAGTAAAAGCAACTGAGAGGCGGGAAAGCCGAAAGATACCAGGACACGATTCTGTTCTCGAGTTCCGCGGTTATAGTTGTGATTTAGTGCTGTTGAGTTCTCGAATCTGATTGGTCAGAAGGTGTTGATTCATTGTCTATAAGCTCAGACAGTAGTGCAGCTACAAATCGAACGTTTATACAGTATTAACATGCTCGCTCTGATAAGTTATTGTTTCTGTAGTAGCAAGAACACATGGGCTTGTGTGAGGAAAATAATCAAAGCGTAATAATAAACAATGTTTTTTTTTTTAAACTGTTGGCTCATAAAGAAAACATACAGGTTCACTGATATGAAGTTTTCTGAAAGGAAAATATGTTTACTAAACATAGCTAACAACATTTAAGTGGTTTGCTAACATTCTAACATTAACTAGCCATCTACAAGACTAGCTAGCTAACAAGATAACACTAGCATTAAAAAAAATAGGTTGTTGATTTATATACTTTAAGGAATTACCTAGCTTTCTGGGCAACATTTTACTTGAACATCATTAGTAAAAAAAAAAAGAAAAAAAAAATATATATATGTTTATTCTAATTTTTATTTTAGTAGCGGTGTTTAAACTTGAAAGCTAACTAATTCCTTGAGGAAACGTCCGATCCCAAATATTAGCTTGTTAGCTAGACTTAGTGTGAGTTTGAAACTATTGATCATTAGCATATTTTTCCTTTTTAGTCGTTATATTAAAATCGAAAACTCTTCAGAAACCCATGTAGCTAATAAGCTAATGTTTATAATCAAAAATGTTTGTCTCATGGAGCTATTCTTCATGATGCAGCTTTCTGTACAAATTTTCTAGCAGGCTATTCATCACCACGGACACCGCTGACACTTGACCCTGGTTCAAATGTGTACGCTATCACTCCGAAAACCCAAGACGTGGCTAGTTCACTAAACTCGGAGGTTATTGGCTGCTGTGTGAATCAATCGAGCACCGTTTCAACAGGAAATATATCAACATACGGCTCACAGGTTGTTTCATGTGCACTTGAAATACAGTAATAAAGTAATGGTAGTGTGTTATTTCCTGTCTCTGGTTCAGCAGGAAGTATATCCCACCCTAGCATGTCCACACTATACTTGGTGTGTGTGTTAATCCTGTGTGAAGGGTTTCAATCCCCATCATTCTCCTGTGACAGGCTGCCTCTGCCGAGGATTTGCTTGCACCCCCAGCAATTTCCGGTCTTGTGGCAGCTCGAGTTCCAGCACCTCTACACACACACACAAACACACACACCAATGACTTCCAGCCTCCCCTGTTTGCCAGCTGTTCTGCACCCAAATGCTAATGTTAGAATATACACTCACCGGCCACTTTATTAGGAACAGTCACACATCCACCTGCTGTTTGATGCGGTTCTCTAATCAGACGATCCCTCGACAGCAGCATGATTCATCGAATCATGCAGATACAAATCAAGAGCTTCAGTTAATGTTCACAATGTTCAAACGTCAGAATGGAAAAAATTGTGATCTCAAAGTGAAGTGTGACTTTTTTTCACTGTGGTACGGGTGTTAGTTTGAGCCAGGTGAGTATGAAGTTTGAGTATTTCAGAAACTGTTGATCTCCTGGAGTTTTCACATGCAACAGTCTCTCGAGTTTACACAGAATGATGCAAAAAACAAAAAACATCGAGTGAGTGAGTGAGTGAGTGAGTGAGCGACAGTTCTGTAGGTGGAAAAAACAAACGCCTTGTTGATAAGAGAGGGTCAGAGGAAAATGGACAATTGGAAGGATATAGTCATTCATATAATCACTCTTTACAACCGTGGTGGGCAGAAACGCATCTCAGCATGCAACAGCAGAAAGTAGAACACATTGGGTTCTACTCCTGCAGCCAAGAACAAGTTCCTATTAAAGTGGACGCTGAGTGTATGTTGCGTGTTAGACACGCTCAGTCATTCTGTTCCAAAAAAAAAAGGATAATATTTATCATATGGCCTTATCATATGTTACACCAGAGTGCTGCTGTTTAACTCTGGATCCTGATTGGTCAGAAGGTGTTGATTAATCTCCTAGACAGAATAGCATCTCTGATAGCAGTTAGCATGTTATATAGTAACAATAGTCAGTGAAAATTTTTAAATCATGTTTAATCATTGATATGGTGATATTTCTGTAAGATGTTTATTTAACGTTGATAGAAGGAAGGAGTCTCCAGTGTCAGAGGTAAAGCTGTGTGTTTAAGTTTTTCCAGTGTTTCCAGATGCACAGGATTATATGAGCTCCATTAGACAGTGAAGGCTGTAATTGTTGGCTGGGAGGCAGTGCGATAGAACGACTGGAACATGTTTTCACAGAGAGAAGGCGTCTCTCTCTCTCTCTCTCTCTCTCTCTCACACACACACACACACACACACACACACACACACATCTGTCAGATCTTTAAAAAAAACCTCAACTTGTCTCATCTCCAATACAATCAAAGCACAAGGACTTCAAAGCAGCACCTGGGTTACATTGTGTCGTGTCTCCACTTCCTGTCTTCTGCCGTTTCCCCTAACCACACAGCTGGCCCGGAGTCAGTGTGCAGGGGATTATGGGAAGGCCAGGTGGGGCAGACAGTATGGTGGGCGTAATGGAAGCTCTGCTATCACGCCGAGGAGCCGCGAGCCATCCTCCACACCACCCACAGCACAGACAGAGACAGACTGGAGACAGAGAGGGACTGAGAGACACAGAAAGACAAGCAGACGAAGAGATGGATGGAGTGACAGAGCAGAGACAGAGACAGAATGAGATTTTCTGTCTATCTCCCTGTCTATCACATTTTGTGTCTCTCAGTCTTTCTTTGCCTCCATGTCTGTCTCTCCATCCATCACTTTCTCTCTGTCTCTGAATCTATCATTCTTTTATTTCTTGTTTACCTTCTCTCTATACCTGTCCCCCTCTGTCCT
This sequence comes from Cathorops melanopus, assembly GCA_027576115.1. NCBI lineage: Eukaryota > Metazoa > Chordata > Actinopteri > Siluriformes > Ariidae > Cathorops > Cathorops melanopus. The sequence continues at coordinate 58,462,444 of JAODLJ010000027.1, forward strand.
TCTCTCTCTAGAATTTCTCTCTCTCACTTCTCTCTCTCTCGACTTTCTCACTCTTTTTCTTCTCTCTCTCTTTCTAGACCTGCCCCTCTCTCTTTCTAGACTTTCTCTCTCTCACTCTCTTTTCTTCTCTCTCTCTCAACCTTCTCTCTCTCTCTCTGTCATAACGAGAGACAATCCTTATCGAGTGGAAAAGCTTGGGAGGATCTCATAGTGATATTCATAGTGTTCCTGTTTGAAACACAAAACCACCAGCCAGTCGTACACAGTGTGTGTGTGTGTGTAGGGGGAGATCATTAACAGAGCTCCACTCGTCTTCAGAGTCTCAGTTCTGTGCTCCACCTACACACGCTGGAATGCTGGAGAGGAATGACTTGAATGGTGAAGGACACAGCGAGGTGCTTTGTCTGGACATCGTGTTTCTTGTTTTCGTTTCTGACTCTCGTGTGTATCTCAGCATTGGACAAAAAACTCGGACGGTTAGCACGCAGTTAGCCCACAGTTTGGGACACACACACACACACACACACACACACACACACACACAGGAATGTCATGTGACATTGACATTGTACTCTGCCATTGTTCCCAAAGCTTCAGCCCAAATAATACGTGTGTATGTGTGTGTGTGTGTGTGTGTGTGTCCTCAAGTGTGTCTCAACATGTAAAATTGTGTGTGTGGTTATCTGGGAGATCAGATGGCTGTCTTTACCTTGGAAAAGTTCACACACACACACACACACACACACACTGAGAGAAAGACAGGAAGTGAGACAGAGCAGTAACCTTGCAGCTGGGTAAAAATAGGTCTTTATGTAAGCCTCGTCTGTACACACTCATTATCTGAAAAGAGGACCGAAGCCGAAGTGCCCACACAGACAGGTTCGGAGGCCACAAACTCACACAGATCGACATCTCAGCACAGAGATTCAGGTTACAGTAAACACACAATACCACCATCTGAGCTCGGGAACAAAATCAGCCATGAAAAGTGTGTGTGTGTGTGTTTTATTACAGAATAATTAAATAATATTGGCTGGCATTGAGCAGCACATCAGATATAGTCCATTCACAGCTAGCACGATACTGAACGAGTTGAAGATGAGTAGGTGAATAGAATATATCTGATAGACCACGAAAAAAAAAAAACCCAGTCAATATTATTATTATTATTATACATTCCTTTTGGGGTGTTCAACGCGTCTTTCTCTTTCAAAATTCTCTCAAAATCTTCCGTATTTAGCAAAGCAAAAGAATCCTGGCGGCCATGTTTGTTTACAAATTGTCACAGTCACTCACTTGCATGGAAGTTTTACGTCTCCAACATGTGACGTCATGTTGTCTTGACAACCGTGCAATATCATAAACCATATTCAACGCTCATTCTCCATTGGGTAGAGTGACGTAATACACGCAGGATAAGTGATATGATAACAATACTGCATGCTATCAAACCAAATAAATGAAACCTGCTAGAAGGGAATAGAAGACATGTTTTTATTCCATCAAAAAAGTGTCCTGTATGCTTAATAATCATTAAAAAAAGTTACTCCAGGTGAATAAGGAGTTTAGAAAACAATAGTTACCACAATATATCTTGTCCCAAGTGATGGCTGATTGTCCTACAGGGTTTATTTACTGCTGAATTATGATACATTCACACTATTGAGTGAAAAGTCGTTTGTGTTGCTTGTGCTGCCAAAACAGCTTTGACCTGCCGAGGCCTGGACTCCACAAGATCTCTGTGGTATCTGGCACCAAGATGTGAGCAGCAGATCCTTTAAGTTCTGAGGTGTGGATCAAACTTGTTTGTCCAGCACGTCCCATGGATACTTGAGCAGATTGAGATCTGGGGAATTTCGAGGCTGAGTCAAAACCTTGAACTCAAACCATTCCTGGACGGTTTTTGCAGTTTGTCAGGGAGCATTATCTTATCCTGCTGAAAGAAGCTACTGAGATTAGGGAATACCGTTGACATGAAGGGATGTACTTGGAAAGCAACAATGTTGAGGTCAAAGTAATAGCTACATGAATGCCAGGACCCAAGGTTTCCCAGCAGGACATTGGCCAGAGCATCACACTCCACCATCTCCACCAACTTGCCTTCTACTCAGAGTGCATCCTGGTGCCATCTCTTCCCCAGGTAAGTGACAAACAAGCATCCGACCATCCACATGATGGAAAAGAAAATGTGATTCATCAGATTCCATTGCTCCATGGTCCAGTTCTGATGTTCATGTGTCCATTGTAGGTGGTTTCTTTGGTGGACAGGGGTCAGCATGGGGATTCTGACCGGTCTACAGCTACACAGCTCCATATGGATTAACCTGATCAACCTGTGATGTGTTTTGACACCTTTCTATCATAGCCAGTATTAACCTTTTCAGCAATTTGTGCTTCAGTAGCTCTTCTGTGGGACTCACCATGTGCATCAGCGAGCCTTGGGCGCCCATGACCCTGTTGCCAGTTCACTGATTGTCCTTCACTGGACCACTTTTGGTAGGTACTTACCACTGCATAGCAGGAACACCCCACAAGACCTGCTGTTCTGGAGATGCTCAGACCCAGTCATCTAGCCATCACACTTTGGCCCTTGACAAAATCGCTCAGATCCTTACGCCTGCCCATTTTTCCTCCTTCCAACACATCAACTTCAAGAACTGACTGTACACTTGCTGCCTAATATATATTTAGATACTAAAAGGCCTAAAAGCCAAACTCCTGATGAGTATAAATTGTGTTAGTAAGAGGCGGTCAGAGTCACTCTGTCACCCATTATTCATGTCATCACAGGAAGCTGTATTTGTTATGCTATAGTCACTCACTTCTGTGTTTATATTCCCCATGTGCCTCCATCAGAGGTTTATCACAGCGTGTTATAAAGCTTTGCTGTCTGTCATCCTGGCTGGGGGAGAAGTCTAACTCCACATCCATGTCGTTCCCCGGCGGGCAACATATCAAAGTACGGTGCGGACTTTGTGTGTCCTGGCGCCGCCATGGTAGCCATGAAGGCTCGGGTGGAACCCCAAAACGACACGGCCAATGGAGCTCTGGCACCCTGCTCCACAAGGGAACCAGCTTCAGTGGTGCAGCTCCTCACCGGTCCGATCGTCTCACCCTATGGCCTGCCATCGGATCACTGCTGTGGAGTCAAGTGGTGAGGGCGGGAATTGTGCAAGCTCGCCACCACCATTATCAACAAATCTTCGCGCAGACTTTCTCAGAAGAAGAAGAAGAAAATAAGCAGTCATCCTGATATGTGATTCATGCACAATGTAAAGTTTGTGTGCTCTTTACTGAGTGTGTTTTGTTTGTGTTTGGTGCATTGGTTGAACTGTGGTTTAGCATGAGACTGAGCGCAAGGGCTAATGGTGCATGCCTTGCAAACTTGTCGAGGTTTCGTTGGTCCTTGGTTGAGCGGCGCGAGGTGTGTAACATTCAGAGCATAGACTGTAAACATTACTCTGCAAAATTGTGTATTTGTTTACAACTTTGTTACATTAATTATTAGCTCATCTGGCCAACAGACAGGCGATGAGTTTATGCCATCATGTGTTGTCTGTCGTCCATCCAGTGTCGTTCACATTTCACGAAAATTGCTTCTTCTTTCTCAAGTCTTCACTGATTTTCATTCTTTTTGGCAGGAAGGTAGGTCTGCCTGGGGGCATATAGCTTCTATCCAAATTTACATAATTGCAATTAATCATGAAGATATGGAGTAATTAATCACTCAATCCTGAACAAGCAGTTTCCACACAAATCACTTCTTCTCCCTCAATTCTTCACCCATTTTGAGTCTTTCTGGCATGAAGGTAGGGGTACCTAGGGTGCATAGAACTTCTACCCAGATTTGTTTATTTACAATTATTAATGAAGTTATGGACTAATTAAGCCTTAATGAGCAGTTCAACAAAA
>JAODLJ010000027.1:58929824-58944367 GCA_027576115.1 Cathorops melanopus
TTTTTTCGCGATATCTTCCTTCATATTCATCCTAAGTGCTACCGGGCGAGGTTTGTTTTGCCTGGCAACACTTGTTATTATTATGGCATTTTTCACAAATTGCTCCTGTCATTTCCACTAGTTTGTTTACATTCGAAGCGGAAATGATTTTGTCGGACATTTTGCATAAATGTTTTATTTATTGAATTTGCAAAAAATAAAAATAAAAACGCTCTGTTTCTCAAAATCAAGTGAATACTGATAGAATAAAACGGTTACAGGTATTCCACTCAGTCTCATCATACAGAGCCTACAGCTGCTCCCAGCTCATATACGACTCGATTTCATAGAATAATTGTTAACTATACTGTTGTGTAGTACTGTACTATATTGTACATTATACATGTATATGCCTCATTCTCGACTAAAAATAGCTTATAGATATTAAAGATATATTATAGATAGATTAAAGGACCAGCTGTCACCAAGAGTAAATAAAGTGTAACTGTACACTATTTTTAAAAAATATGATGTAGCTTATTTCATATTAAACAACCTAATTAAGGTTAATTACGGCTTAATCGGTTGATTTAATTTAACTCATGACAGCAATATAAATGAACTTTTGAGAATTCTTGAAAGACAAGCCCATTTTTTCCCATATTCTTTTATTATCGATTTTGCTAAAAGACAACAGCCATTTTTTCATTAACCTGCCTGAAATTGGGAACAGGTCAATTTCGAGAAAACAAATATCGCCAAAAAAAAAAAAAAAGTTAATACACTCGCATGAGATGTTTGGTTTTGTTTTGTTTTTTCAGATGATTTGACAAAGCAATATTTTGCAAAATTGAAACGGAAACACATTTTTCACATTTAAGTCACATGACATGACATGAAGAACAAAACCAATATCAATATGAATATCACCATTCCAGTACTTATGAGGTCTTAGAGATCTGCCACCATGTTGAACTGGAATGACTTTTGCAAGAAGAGAAAACACAGCGTTAATCGAATGACATCACTCAATGTTTTGTGTTTTGTCGAATTTTTATTATTTTTTAAAGCTTCTACAGTATTTTGCGTTAAAACTGGAATGGAAAGCCGCCTACTGACTGTTGCTTGGATTCCTGCTACAAATAGTTATTATATATAAAATAATTATAACAGGGGATTATTAACAACTTTGCTCTTATTAGATAATCGAAAAACGTAGCGTGAAAAAAAAATCATCGAATATACAGATACGTAAAATCCAAACAGAGCTACAATCGCAAAATAATTGCGCTTTGTTACTTCCGACTTCGCATTAGTTCCCGTTGGTGTCGATGTCAGGCAGGAAACAAAAAACAACCAAGTACTGTACGTATGTGGAACCTTTGGGACAGGAAAGCGCTAGTTAGGTTGCATACATGTCGCTCCTGATAATAAATCACTCACTCTTTCTTGGACTGATAGCTAAAGCTAGCTGGCACTAAAAGTACTGGATCTCTGGGCAATGGAAAAATGCTCATAAAGTCATTGTGTGCGTGTGTGTGTGTGTGTGTGTCTGTGTGAGAGACACTGCTTAGTGCTGATTTCTCCTCGTTAGCCTCATGTTGGCTCTGGTCAGGGCTGTCAGATCACTGAACATCCAATTACTAAAGCCCTAAGTCGATTAAGTTGAATTTGATTTAGTCAGCAGTGGTTAGTGGGCTGTGTAATGCACACCGGCGCTGGCCACAGTGCACCCGGATACAGTCGTGTCTTACACACTTACACACACTCTCTAATGATGCGTGGCTTAGAGAAGTGAAGCCGTGGAATGGCTGATGGGGAATAAAATGGAGGAATGTAACAAGCACAGCTTGTTACTCAAGATCAGTAGAGATCCACAGAGTCCATGTTTTAATATTAAATAATTAAACAATATCGGCTGCCTTTTTTCCTCGTATATCAGATGTATTCCATTCAGCTAGCATGATATTGAATGAATTCAAAATGAGTAGCTGAACGGAATATATCTGATAGACCACGAAAAAAAGAAAAGCCAGCCAATATTATTATTATTATTATTATACATACTGTACACATTCCTTTCGGGTGTTCAACGCATCTTTCTCTTTCAAAATCCTCTCAAAATCTTCCATATTTAACAAAACAAACCTGGCAGCCATGTTCGTTTACAAATTGTCCCAGTCACTCGCTAGCGCAGAAGTTTTATGTCTCCAATGTGTGGCGTCATGTTGTCTCGGCAACCATCCATGCAATATTGTAAACCATATTCAACGCTCATTCTCCATTGGGTAGAGTGACGTAATACATGTAGGATAAGTGATATGCTAACAATATTGCACGCTATCAAACCAAATGAATGAAACCTGCTCGAAGGGAATAGAACACGTTTTTATTCCATCAAAAAAGTGTCCTGTATGGATGATAATCTTTATTATTACTACATTCTCATTCATTCTGCATGAGAAACTAATCCAATCTGAATAGGGCCTTCAGAGAGACTGGTGGTTTCAAGGAAAAGTGAGCAAAACACAACCATAAAAACAGCTTTAAAAAAAAAAAAAAAAAAAACACAAAATTTGAATCTGTATTTTAGGAAAAAAAAAAAAAATCCACAGTGATGCAAGTCTTGATCAAACACCTTGATGAACCGAAACACCCCGAATTTAATCACATTACTGGGTAATACGTTTATTAAAGTGGGGAACGCTGGTAAATAATACAGGCTGCATTGTTATATAATACACATTAAGATTTTTCACGCAGACAGTCGGGGGCTTGTGGAAATGCAGCAAGGTTTACTGACAGGGTGGGGTTTAAACCAACACCAGAAGGTCATCTGATTCAAGTGCGGGGAGAGAGAGAGAAACAGAGAGAGACAGAGAGTGAAAGAGACACATTCATATCATTAGTGTTAGTGGATCCATCATTCTCGATGGCTTCGAGTGCATTTTACAGCAGTCACATAGCAATTTGCTTAAAAATCTCATGGGCTCAAAAGCACCAGACCGTAGCGGCTCTTTGCTATCGGACTGTCAGAAATCCGTCTCTCCCAAAAAAAAAAAAAAAAAGTGAGGAAAAGCTAATGAAATAAAGTGAATCATGGCAATTCATGTGAATCAATCTCTACTGCAGTGGGGAGAACGAGTGTGAGTGCGTCTCTGTGTGCTCGTGTCTTCATAGAAGAAGTGCAAGATGTGATCTTAGAGAATACAGTGCACATTGAGAGGGGGGGGGGAAACACACACACACCTCAACAAACACTGTTTTTTTTTCTTCCTCTGCGTTTGTGTCGGAGCTCAGTGAGAAATCTGGGTGACCGAGATCATCACGAGAGGCGACGCGGCCCCCGGACAGCCATGACATCAACATCCTCTGATGTCAGAGCAATATAATTAAAGCCTCAACAGCACAACACGAGGGCACGGAGGACCAGCAGGCGAGGAGGTGAGGAAAAAGGCGTCAGTGGAAAGGAAGCAGGCGCCAAGAGCTCACGCGGTCATTTCCTGTCATTGTCTGGTTTTAAATGTTGCGCCTAATTGGCTGTAGAAATGTGAATACTGCCTCCCAAGTGATCCAAAAAAAATCCCAATAAAATACACTTTTCATAAAAAACAAACGGAAAAAAAAAAATCTCACTCTCTCACACACACACACACACACACGCATTCAAGACCTTTAAGTTGTTTAAAAAAAAAAGTACCATACCTCATTTTGTGCTTTTCTCTCACCTGATTTAAAGGTCAAAGGTCACGAGAAGTGTGACTCTGCCTCACAGTAAAAACTAAATCCCACCCAAGTTCTCACTCAAGCAAACGCATAAACAAACTTGTTTTGGAAACCTCACAAATCCTCCTCCCTGTGCTTTAAATAGACCTGTAAAAATAGTCCAGAAGTAGTTTAAAAAACAAAACACACACACACACACACACACACACACACACACACACACACACAAAAAAAAAGTTTAATCACTGCTTAATATGCGCTCGATCTCCTCCAGTCTCTTCAGCGCCGCCTCCCTTTTCTTTTCTATGTCTTTAATCTCTTGTGTAGATTTGCCCTTAGTCCGCTTGTGGGCTTGGCCGGCGTCCAGCTGCTTCTCCTGGCCGCTGGGGTTTTCATCGTGGGAGGATTTCCGCAAATTCTTCTCCTCTTCCTGAGCCTGCTTGTGTTGTTTGGCCGGTGGTTCCTCAGCCCCCTCTGCTGGTGCCAGCGGCTTTCCCGCGGCGCTCATGGCGGCCATTTTGGCGCGGACGATAGCGAGGTGGCGTTGTATGTATTCCTCGTGCGGTGCCATGGCCAGCGTCTCCTGAAGACAGCGCTCCGCCCGTGCCAGCTGACGCTCCTCGAAGTACACGACGCACAGGTTGTGCTTGGCTTGAACGTTTCCCGGGTCGGATCGCAGGATGCGCTCGAAGGCTTCTCGTGCGCCGTGCGTGTCCTTCAGCTGGTTCATGAGAATGTCACCTTTCAGGATGAGGCCCTTGGAGTGCTCAGGGTGGTGGCGCAGCAGCTCGTCCAGCACGGCCAGCGCGTCACGCTCGCGTTTCCCCTGTGCCAGGAGCAGCGCCAGGTTGAAGAGGGCGCTCCGGAAGCCTGGCTGCAGCGCGATGGCTTTACGCATCCAGCGTTCTGCTGCTTCGTTTTCCTCAGCATCCATGGCCAGCATGCCCAGGTTGAAATAGCCATTGGCATCGTTGGGTTCCTCCTCCACGTAGCTCAGGAAGCGGCGGTTTGCTTCAGGGCGGAGCTTTACCTCACCTATGGCAAAAAAGCATTAGCAAAAAGCATTCGATTATCGATCATGGTTAACTTTCTCTGCAAGAGACTTGTCATTTCAAAGCACATTTGATAGGCCCTTGAACAAGGCAAGCTCAACCCTCAGCCCCACCCAGGCGGCCTAGCGCTAGCTAATAGCAGCCACATTCATCTGACCCACACACTGCAATTGAAGCATGGCACTAATATACCATGAGTTGGCCTAGTGGTTAGCGTGTCCGCCTCTCGACCAGGAGATCGTGAGTTCTATTCGTGGTCAGGTCATACCAAAGACCATCATAAAACCGGTACCTACTGCTATCTGGCAAGGCACGCTGCAATACAGATGTGAGTAGGGAAGTCAAACTCTCCTGGTTACCAGAGGACCAGCCCCCCACTGTAACCCGAGCTGCATAGACAAGAGGCTGAGGGCTATGGAAACGGAGATCGGTGCCCCACCCATGCACCTCAAAAGAGCTGGTTAGTACTGGGACAGGAGACCGCCTGGGAAGACCAGATCCTGGCGTGGAAGGGACTTTGACTTGTTTGATAGACTAATAGCAGCTTTTGAGAGACCCAAACTTTCACACACGCTATGCTTCGTGTTTGAATGCAACCCTGGTGTGTTCTGGTCCTCAGTGTAGAAGTTCAGGTAAGTAAGAAAACAGTTTTGGTGTGCACCAAAACGACCAATCAATCAGAGCAGCTGAGCGAACTCATCCTGGTCCACTTCCGAGTGAACTGTAGTGCTGTTTGACTGCGAGAAAGCAGTTTGGTACTGGAGCTGAAAAGGTGCTCGACTGAGCCAAAGGACAGAGCCGTAGTACTACAGAAACTCCCTGTGCACGTCAACTGTCCAACAAAAAAAAAAAAAAAGAAATTAAATGCTGAATGCAACATAAAAATATAACCGCAAGCGGTGATGAAGGGCCCTCACACCTCCGTTTCCGCGACCCGTCACACGTGGACATCATACAACGCACACACATCTGAGATGTGCGACAAAAGCCTGGGGATCTGATGTGTACACCACCAGTGATGAGTTTTTAGTCAATGGAGTCATTACTGTCCAGGTCCAAATGGTGGCACTATAACCAGAGGGTAGTTTTGAACATGTGGAGATCATCAGAACCATCATATCCTATAACGTGAAGTTTGAGCCATACCAGGCAATGCATGGCAAATTTGGGACACATTTCCTGTTTGCGTGGCTTAACAAATTTATTGCTTCTTGCAAGGTATCGCAAATCCCCTCAAGATTCAATTGGCTAATACAACGTACATTACAGTTTTGTTCCTCTCGGGGAACCCGACACACCTACCAAATTTGACATGGACAGGTGAAACTATATACCAGGTAATAGTCTCAATGACATGTGGGGGTGCTATGGAGTCCCCTGGACACAGCTGGGGCCAAGCCTCGATCACTGAGTAGCGGTCACCAGGACTGATGTGGATACCAAATTTCACCAGTTTTCACCCATGGGAACCACCTCAAAAATGGCCAAGTCTTGAAGAAGAAAAAGAAGGAAGAGAAGGAAGGAGATAAAGATGATTGAGGAGAAGAAGGAAGAGAGGAAGAATGAGAAGAAGGAAAAGAAGGAGGAGATGATGATGATATATTTGGGATCTGATCTCACAATCTTCCAATGATAACGTGAACACTTTTTTTTTTTAAACCACTAATTTTTCTGGCACTTCCCTTGACAAAGATTCATTCACCTTCCATCGCCATCTTTCTGATGAATGAATGAAAGCATTTTCAGCATTTCACAAAGACGTTTCCAGTCCTCCAGGACACTCAACCAAACTTTTAAGTGGTTCATTTAGTTGTTCAATAAGTTTACGATGAACCCAAGCCAACACTAACAGGAAATAAATCAATTTCTCTCGGATTCAAACTCGATAAAAGGCAATAATAAGTGGAATGATAATAATAGTGGATAGTAGGGAAGGACATGAAATAAATCAGGACGCTGTGTCAACATTTAAAAAACACTGCTCAAGCATTAAACACGTGGTTGCATTTGGGGTCATTTTGTTCCAAAAAAATATTCAACAGCTTGCACTCGGGCCAATTTTGGCTTGCAGTCAAATCATAAATGACCCTAAACTCAAAGAAAGCTTGCCAGGAATATTAGATTCTGGTAGCGCTTTTTTTTTTTATTTTTATTTTTTTAAAACATGAGAGAAAATAAAAGAATGAAGATAAAATGAAAACCCTTCTCGGTGACTGATGACTCAAAAGGTCACCTGACATTCCCCCCTGCGACAGTAATACAAGTCTACAGAATAACGTGGTGAGTTTATTTACTCTGAAGGACCGCTCCCAATTCCACCCACATACCTGAAGCTGAATGAAGAAAATAGCTCTTGTACAAATCATGTACAAACCAACGCACAAAAGACGCATTAGCGTAGGGTGGGTGTGTGTGTAAATACAAGTGACAAAGTTATGAAAGCCTCAAGCACGTCCTTGTAACATAATAATCCGTCCTGCTTTCACCTATTCAAAACATAAAATGTCCTGAGGTGAACGCTTGTGCTCCAGAGCGTGTGAGCTTGAATGCTGAATGTATATGAAGCACATGACTAGGTGTTTCTCAGACAGCAGAGTTAAATACAACCTCAGTATTAAAAGATTAAAACCCAAAATCAATATTTCACTCTGATTCAAACTGTATCTCCGTGCAGAAGATCGAATGACAGGACCGGGATTGTGCGTCGCGCAGCGGTGTTTAAAAACCTGTTACGCGCTCATTTCCACGCTTTTTCACCCTGGTTTAGTAGTTATAGCATGTAATTTTAAATATCTCATCTCATCTCATCATATCAGAGCTTGAGAACTTCATACTGTAAAATAAAATGAATCATGGAGTGCGATGACATTTCTCATCATTATGAGGATTCTTTGAATGTCATACACAAACCTAAGTGTGGCTTTAACGCTGATTAAGATTCAATTCTTGTCCAAACAACTTTTTTTTTTTTTAAGAAGCTGCACCCACCGGATTCCTGCATGAGCAACGCTGAGTTGAAAAGGGCAAGTTTGTGGCGTGGGTTGAGATCCAGTGCGCGGTTGAAATTCCTCAGGGCTTCCGAAGGATCCTTCATCTCGATGTTAACAATGGCCAGGTTGTACCACAGGTCAGCGTTGGTACGGTCCAACTCTAATGCGCGCAAGTAGGCGTCCTTCGCCTCACCGGGTTTATTCATCTTCAGCAGGAGTTCACCTCTGCACAGATTAATAATAAAAAATGCATAGAAATTTAATTCCTATACAGCACCACGGCTTCACAGATTTAATAATAATAATTAAAAAAAAAACCCTCCACCTACATACTATATTGTTTCTACACATTTATATGAAAAGATATACAGCAATGGGAGGGGAGGGGAGGGGAGGGGGGTGACCATCATGAATAGTTATGTTTGTAATACCGTTAATGGAAAATAATCAGTGATGAAGCAGAGGTAGGGTTACAACCCTGAAGGTGATTAGTTTTCCGTCGCTGTTTTACTCCTAATTTTTTCATGCAAAGAATAACCTGTGAAATTTTATCCAGTTGCATCCCCACGTATGTGGAGAACTTAACAGAGCTGTGGTATAAAATGTCACTCTGATTGGCTACTCTACTACTCGGCTATCAGCTCATATACCGTGAGTAGAGAAAAACAAAATGGCAGCATGTGTTGCTGAACCGAGCACGAAATAGAAAGTCTACTTGAAAACAAAACCTCAAAAAATACAAAAAAGAAAGCAAGAAAATAATCATGGAATAAAAGTATTTGATGGTAAGAATGTATCTTTAAAAAAAAAAAAAAAAAACTCCAATAATAATTATTATTGCATTTTTCACAAATTGCTCCTGTCATTTCGCCGGTTTGTGTATATTCGTCATCTTTAACCTTCTGGGCTCTGAAGGTATTTTCTGGCACTCTTATGATTTTGGTATGCTCAGAATTTGTTGTCAATTTCAATAAATCTAAGCAGTATTTTCAAAGTCATACGACTTTTTTGTATTCAGCACAAGTTCAGCTACAATAATATCCATGTAGTATGTATGTCATGATAGCACTTTATAAAAAAAAAAAAATTATGTTGTAAAAGCAGTTTTAGAACGTGTTGGAATACGTGTAAAAACATGACCTTACCCCCACTGTGTCGAACCGTTTTGATCACTTGAACTGATTCTGTTCAGTCTGAGGAATGGATTGAGCACAAAAATTTAAATCTGTTCCATTGATTTGGAGAATTAACTGGCCACCAAAAAAAATGTATGTCCTATTGTTTTGGGATAAAGGGTTGGCAGTGGGAGGGGTATTCAATGAGAAGAGTAAAAATTTTCATTCCATTCAATGAGAAGAGTGAAACCCCCTCTCACTGCCAACTCTTAATCCCATCAGGTCAAGTCCTAATGGGTAAGGTCATGTTTTTTCACACATTGCAACACAGTTCTAAAACTGCTTTTTACAACACCTTCATTTATCTGGTATTTGACTTTATTTTGGTATTTGACTCAATTCAGTGTGTCCTGAAATTAACTCTTGTACTATTTTACTCTGTTACACAATTACTCTAATTTTGCTCCAACTCCAAATTTTACTCTCGAAACTCAAAATAGAGCAAAATTAACTATTTTTGAGGAAAATGCTTTTAACTCTGGAAAAACTGCTCAGTCATTTTTCCTGTGTCTGCGCTACAGTGCACGCATATCAACCGATCTGTTCATCAGAAATATTTACACTTACTCAAGTTGATCTTCAGCTGGATCGAGTCGAAGTTTAAAAAAAAAAACACAAATTGCATCACTGTCCTGAATCATGAATTGAATCGCCCGAAGCGCATAAAACCACGTGCCATCTCGCAACAAGTTTTACCTCCAAATAGCCTGAACTACGTCTGACAGATTTTATCCTGTTTACGGTGGGCGTTCCCACCGTGAAAGAGAAACCAATCGAAAATGAAAGAGTGAAGGTGATCATCATGCCGTTACCATGGGAATAATCTTTTAGGAATGTGTAAGTGGGCGCTCAGCGCTCCGACTCCGGAGGGACTGAGGAAGGTGACAAGTTTGTTTCATCTAATTTAGGTCATTTAAAAACTATAATATTATTTGGCAGTGGGCACATAGGAAAGTGTAAAGTATAAAAGTTTGTCAATATGTTTATCATGCATATATGATGGGAAACTCAGGAAGATATTTATCTAAATACATGACTGACTCATTCAAAACCTGTCCAGCTTCGCCGGAGAAAGCTCTCGACGCCAGAGGGTTAAGAAGTCCGCCAAAGCAGAAATGATTGTGTCGGACATTTTGTATAAAGTTTTTATTTACTGAATTTGCAAAAACTAAAAATGCTCCGTTTCTCAAAATCCAGTGAATGTGGACAGAAGAAAGAAAGGGAAGAAAAAAAAAAAAAGTTATTCCACTCAACCGTCTTGTACACGAGCTGATAGCTGACGAGGTGTGTAGTGTAGACTCGATTTCATGGAATACTTGCAGCATGTGAGAGATTCTAGAGTTCAGAGTATGTTTCGCATCTCCAAGATAAACCTTTTGTTATTTTCCACAAAATAAATCTTGATTGAATTAGCTTTGAACAATAATGCGAACTGTGACAAACTTTCACCAACAGCGACGCTTGATGTTTTATGGATAAATTGGGTCTAAAATATACATGAACTAAATGACTCTTTCCCCCCCATTACCCTCGAGTCCTGACTCATCCATTCAGCTCGAACAAACAGGAAGTGATTCAGTCTAACAATCTGTTTTTTGGGGTTTATTCTATTAACTGCAGTTTTAATAGAAAGTCTGTTTCAGTATTATGTGAAATTTCAGTCATAGAAAATAAAATATTTTTGTCCGTCCCAACATTCTTGTCAACTCTGTTATAAAACTGCATAAAACCCACAAATACTTTTAATAATATGCATGACACTTGCACTGAGTGATGTCACTTCCTCTGGCAGGAAACTATGTTACGTTTCTTCTCTCAGTAATTTGAACAAAACGTTGAGGATTTTACATCAACAATAGATTAATTATTCATCAAACCTGTTGTCATATTGGAGTGAATCTCATTTTTTTAAAAACAATAATAGGATTAAAATCCATAAAATTCTGCTTCTACACGTGCCGTGTGGTCGCTAGTTTGAGGTTAGCGTGTGGAGTTAAGACACAAAATGGTGGGAAATGTCAACCCTGTGAATGGATCGCCCAGTTTAACGATAACAGAGTTGACGATGACTGTCAGAGTCTACACTTGAAATGTACCCGCAAATATAGAATGGACCGTGCATGTGTGTGTGTACCATGATCCTGAGCGCACTCAGCAAATCAAGGTAAGAATCCTGTCATGAACGTTTAAAAAAACAAGCCCACACAGAAGAGCGGATAATGATGAATCAGGCCCACTTTGCCTTACAGCCATCCACTCGTCATAGTTTCCAATGGAAATGTACTTGGCTTATTCCCAAATACTCATTATCCCATATCTGCGAGATTGTTTCTTTCTAATTTCAGTAACTACGCTTGCGCTAAACCGTGTCTTTCCTGGACATTCGGAGACCTGGGCGTATAAACGAAGCTGCAGTACGTTTTCCATGAACTCCACGTTAATGTCACGGATGTAAGGTTTTACCTGCTGATGTAGGCTTGTTTGAAGTCGGGCCTCATGCTGATAGCTTGTCTGTAAAGCTGGTCCGCTTCCTCCAGCCGCGAGTCGTTGGTACGGATCAGGTTTGCTAGGTTGATGTAAACGTTGAGGTGATTAGGGGCCACACGAGTCGCATACTTCTTTCCTGGAATTACCTGGAAAGAAGATAAACCGCTTTAGGTCGTCATGATGGCGAGCCAACACACAAGGAAGGAAGGAGGTGGAAAAAAAACAAACAAAAACAGTAGGGGCGCGCCATTGGAGAAAAATCATAGCAGGGCGATGAATCGGAGGTACGGTTCCCACCAGGAAGTTGAGCATTCTCTAATAACAGTGTTGTTCTACCTTCATACCACAATTTATTTATTACAGAACAAGCAACTGTACATTTTTATCCATTTAAAACTACATTTAGCATTCCTTTAAACTTGTACTCTTCAACCTGGCCATAAAATTCTTCTCATTTATTTTAAATCACCAGTCGGTTGAAGGCCAACACGTGCTTCTTCTCAGACACGTGAAGCCACCGAACCACACCTTTCAAACTGCTGCTCATGCAGCACCACAGTACAGCGAAACGCACACAGAGGAAGGCGCTGTCTGCCCTCTTCCACATACCCGACCTCTCAGAAGCGCGTGACTGGCTAGCGTCGCTGTGATTCGCAGGAAAGAGAAAAGAATAAGAATGCCCTTCCTACTCACAGAGCACAGCCAATTTTGTTTTCTTGGATTCGGTGTGTGTTTATTAGTTCATCCAGCCGACAGGTGATGAGTTTATGCCATCATGTGTTGTCGGTCATTCGTCGTCCACATTTCACAAAAATCGCTTCTTCTCTCTCAATTCTTCACTGATTTTTATTCTTTTTGGCAGGAAGGTCGGTCTGCCTGGGGGGCATATAACTTCTACCCAGATTTGCTTCATTATAATTATTAATGAAGTTATGGACTAATTAAGCCTTAAATGAGCAGTTCAACAAAAATCACTTCTTCTCGGTCAATTCCTCACTGTTTTGGATTCTTTCTGGTAAATAGGTCGGTACTCCTGGGGTGGATATCGCTTCTATATACCCGTATAGCTTGTAAATAGTGTATATAGCTTGTAACATTTATTGCCCACTTTAGATCGTTCCTTCTGGACTAGACGGGGCCGGAGTGAGCTACGCCGTCACTGATGGTCTGGTTTATGGTTTAACTCATTTTGAGCTTATTTAGTGCTAGTATGTCTTTTAGCCATACCGTGAGTTGGTGTAGTGGTTAGCGTGTTGTGTCCGCCTCTCGATCGGAAGATCGCAAGTTCTACTTGCGGGTTGGGTCATACCAAGGACCATAATAAAAATGGTACCTACTGCTAACTGGCAAGGTGCTGCAATATAGATGTGAGTAGGGAGTCGAATTCTCGCAGTTACCAGAGGACCAGCCCCCTACTGTAACCCTAGCGATGTAATAGGCGAGAGGCTGAGGGCTGTAGTAACAGAGACTGGCACCACCCAATGTGCCTCGTGGCATGGGAAGGGCTTTGATCTTGATTTGATGTCTTTTAGCCTGTTTAACATACTGCTAGTTTACAGACTGACCTGATTAATAATTAATTAATTATTAACCTATAATGCTGCTTCATGGATTAGCCTGTTTACTGGTGATCTAACGACACTGATCTGAACACAGAATGTGCAGTACCCAGAGATGCTGCACGAAACTTCAAAATATCCACTAATCGTGCACAGAACAAAAGAAAACGCATCACCTGTTTGCTCCCAAACCAAACTCCTGGACCATTCTGGGAGTTGTATGAATTCCAACCGGACTGATATTTTAGGCCTCGTAAAGAGGTCATGTCCGGAAAAAGAGGACGTCTGTTCACCCTTGTGTGACTCCTGAGCTCGTCTGTTAAGATTAGAACAGGAAGTGAGCCTCAAAGCGCAAAAAATACTACCACGAGACCTGATTTCTACTTTCCACAAAAGATCCAGGCCTTTGCTATGACCTGCGCAGGCCCAGACAGGTCAAACCGGCTGACTCACACTGTGGGAGAGAACGTCTGCAGGTTCCGGTGGGCTTTAGTGCTCATGGAAAGATAACAGAGCAGACAGAAAGCTCCAGAAACACTGCAGAAAGGTGACGCGGAAGATATCAGCGCTAAAAAAAAAGATGAATAGTAAAGACTTCTGCACATAAAAGGATTTAATGGATGACGAGAAACAAAAGATTTAGACATTAGGGATGTAGATATATAATACAGTGTGCACAAGTGAAGCCATCACTCCAGAGTCACATCCTTCAGAAGTATGTGCCCCCTTTGACCGTGCAATAGTCGATTATTTTGTCTTCAAGGTGATTATTTCAGCTCTCATTTCCTGTAGCAGGAATAACCTTGAAAATACGGAGAACAAAACAAAAAGTGTGGGGAGGGGGAAAAAGGCGTCCTCACAAAAGGTCTTAATGGCTGAGAAAATCTGTTTGGGTCTGGTGCAGAATGCTCGTCTGTGTTTACATGGGTTTCTTTTAATAGACACGCCCAAAACACTCCTTCACTCCGTCCTCATCCGAGTCTGTGTGAAAAGGAAAACGTGGCAGAATCTAATTAGTGCCCAGATACTTTTACAGTGGGGGAAGGGGAATCAATTACTGTCCACTAGGATGAATTTTGATTCAGAATTATTGATGCTGCTCTGGATCCTGGATAAGTAATTAATTACCAGCTTTACATAATGAATTAATTGGAAATATTTTCATCACTATCCATGTAAGGTCATGCTTTGAATGCGCCACATTCATAGAACTGTATGTAACGCTAGCTAAAGCGTCTAGGTAGTGATGGCCAGCTGAAAAACTCATGATAGCTCATTACAAAGAAAAAACAGCACACCTCCGGCACTCGGCCGTTTCCTGAGCTGCAAATCAGAGGTGAATTTCATGTCTTTATAGTGTTATAATTGAGCTAGCAAGCAAAAAACAAACCAAAGGTCAGGCTAAAACTGAAATAACGAGGCTAATGTGCGTGTGAAACCAGATCTATTTCAATGTACAGTGGCATGCAAAAGTTTGGGCACCCTTACTGAAAATGTTTGTTACTGTGAATAGTTAAGTGAGCAGAAGATGAACTGATCACCAAAAGGCATAAAGGTAAAGACGACACATTTCTT
>JAODLJ010000027.1:59632983-59643464 GCA_027576115.1 Cathorops melanopus
CCCCAAGATATGATGTTTATTTTTTGATGTAAGAATATTTTGACACACATCCGCTGTTTGTATCGGATCAAATATGTAAATGCGTTGTAAAATTCCGTGTGAAAAGTTGAGTGTTTATCTGAGTAGCCATTTGGCTGGATGCTAACTGGTGTATTATGTTCTTTCCCCAGTCTCCATGTGTTGAGCGCCTTGTCAGTCATCATTTTCCAGAATAAATGCTGACAGACAGATGAACTCTTCGCCTCCCCTGCATCATCTATTAAGCATACAGAGACTTTTTGTGATTATTAGAGTAACTGACTGGTTACTCTACACACTCGCTACAGTATTTTTCACCTCAGGCTTACGTATTCATTTTCCTGTGTAATTTACCGGGTTACTTTTAAAATCAACATGGACAGCTACACACAGCGGAGCGACCTGGCAGCCTGCCGCTAATCCCTTACAAAATCCTTTGCCCTGTTGCTGTTTTGGTGTCTGGCTAAATTTTGGCTGAGCTCTAAGAGTAACGGTTTGCCACTGCTGTTGAAGTACAACATATTTTCCCGATATCCGCTTACTTTGTTCTCCACCACTCTGCCGCCACCCCCAATGCTGCTCTGTGTCGTCTGTCTGCAGGCTGATTAATTGCTTTTCCATCCACTTCAGCACCAGAGCAGATCGACTGCTAGAATGCAGATGAGGCACCTCTGAGCATTAGCCCCTGCTCTCTTCACATGACAACGTCAGAATCCGGATCTCATGGCAAGCATTATTATGTCCCAGGTTGCCCTCAGGCCTGTATTACCATCTGGGTCTCCATTTTAATTATACTGTAACAGCCAGACCTGCTGGATCTTCAACAAGCAACAGTGCCAGATCATCCCTGCCTTGTACATTATGTTATGTTATGGTACAACTGGGAAGTTTATCTCAGTAGACGTATTGAAGTATAGAGCAATTCCATGGAAAGAACATTTTAGCTCATCTTATAACTAGTAGTTGTTGCCCATGTACCTGATTTCCTTCGAATGGTGCTCTTCACAGGGGCTGTATTGGTCCTAGGGTTTGGTCATACAGCCACTTGGAATTGTGCAGTCTACCCGAGGATTCGGGGTCAAACGTAATGAGCCATAACTGTTACATTTGCACATCGGAGTATAAACAATAGATTCACAGAGACAGTTTAGCTGATAGTAACTGAAGCTTTATGTGCAGGGAGGCGAGTTTATATGATGGATCTATCACCAACTTTGCGTTGGTAGCGTTGATTGCGAAGTTCCGTACAATCAAAACTCTCAGGTGAGTCAGGGAGGGGATTCACCACCAAAGCTGCATGCAGTGTGTTAGCATAAGCATGTAGCCTATGGGAAATGAATAGTGTGTTGGATTAGCACTAATGTTTTGGAAAATCAAAAATGTTGCCTTAGGCCCCTCTGGGGTGTCAGGTGTCACTTTTGCCAAGTGCAAAGTATGGAGTATGTGCATCCAGCTGTGTCAATTTGCATAGGTGAACAGACAGAGAGACAGACAGCCTTCCTTTAGTAGTATAGATACGCTATGGTGAACAATAGCCACAAGATGCATGACTACGTCATGAACTAACATAGGCAACAAAGCAAGATAATAGTGAACCGTGCAACCAGTGGTGAGTCTCAGGTCCGAGAGGACTTGAGTACTGGGGAAGGTGGAGCTACCCCTTAATCACCATTCTGACCCAGAGTGGTAGCACCTGCCTGGGTTCCAGCTATGGGTTAAATAGTACATCACCAATAATGCGCTGGCAGCAGGGCGCTTTTCAGTGCAACATGGCAGATGAACCCAACAGGGTCAATGGTACACAACCAGATGGCATGTGGAAGAGCCACTCAAATGGCCAATGGATGGCATCACTCACTCAGCAAGTCAGTTGTCACTGCGGGGCAACTTCTATACCTGTCAGGTCTGTGGCACTTTTGTGCACCACTTGGCATCAGGTCTGGAAGTCCAGAGAGAAAACACGACATCATTTGTCTTACCTTACTGTCCAAGATGCTCCATTAGGAGAGGAGAATAGTATGCGAGACCTCACAAGGCCAGACATTCCGTGGCGGCTCAGCCGGGCTGTTTGTGCCGTCACTGCAGGCGACTCTGTCGCTCTGGTGCAGGTCTTGCTGCCCATCTGTGCATCCTAATGAAGCAGTCATCATCAGTAGCAATGGACAGCCGACCATGATGACGATGATAATAGCAAACCAAAAGAGCCAGTCAGTGGTTTATAGCAGCCAAGAAGTTCTCCTTACAAGATCACAGTATGGAAAGCAAACAGTGATGAACACGAGTTCTGAAAGACTGAAAGCTATTGTCACTAATCTCTCAAACTACACTGTCTGGGAGTCTATACCAGATACACACCGCAGAGTAGGTTCTCAAGATTGGTTCAGTGAATGCACAACTTGGCATAGATAGACTGGTGTGAGTTGCACATCTGATCGCATACGGCTGAGGAGCTATCCTCTTCAGGTCTGGTGGGCATGAACTAGTGTGCATCTTGTAGATCACAGTAGATGTCCATAATGTAGGAACAGGATGTTTAGTTCCAATCTGGCCTGTTGTTCATTCACACCAATGATGCGTATGCTTTCCTCTGGTGAGGTGGTGAGGTAGTGCCTCATCCGGCATACTGAAGCATACTCCATGATGCTGGTTACCTGGGCCTTGGACACTCTGGCTCTCCCTTTGACATCTAGTTTGCTAACAACCCTCCTTAAAGTAGGAATATCAGGTGAAAATTCACATTCAAATTCAATCCAAATAGTTTGAAACTGCTCTCACTGAATTCAGAACTGAATACAGAATTAAAATATGTTTATCCGCTTTTCAGATATTACAAATCAAAGATTAAAAAAATGCTTAATTTTTAGAAAATGGCCGTAATATTCTGTCTGAGGATCATATGGTCAAAAATGGGCCTCATTAACCAGTGAGATCAAATGTTTTTACTTCATAACTGTTCTATTTTTCAAGATATTTACATGGAAATTGGCAGGAACATAGATGGTTGTATACTGAATACAAAGTTTGAAAAATTAGTAAACGTAAATTCTGCAAATTAGTCTATAATTAGTATTCATTATGCTAATTAGGTAAAACCATTTAAGTGGTACACTCAATAAAAAAGTAATAAAAGATTGTTTCTAATCCCCGCTTTGTGCTCTGTAGGGGTTTGTATTTCTCAAAAGTAGCGCCTACTAGTATTTACATGAAAGAACATAAATGATAATATTCACAGCTTTCAAGGCGAACCTCGAAAAAACTGTCTGATCCACATCCAATAAACAATTCACGTTAACTGAACTGAAATTGACACTCGTGTTTCTGACTTCCGGATTTTTAAAATCTCATTCCGACCACTAAGATCTCAATATTTTTCATCAAAACAACTCCAGTTATATTCTAAAATAGTTATTTATTTACATGAATCAGTTTGATTTGAAAAAATAAGTAGGTAAAGCTATGAAAACTCACTTCAAAGTCTCCCGTGAATCATAACATCAAAACTAGCAGACGGAAAATTTTGCTGAATCCTTCATCAGAAACAGTGAGAGCGAGAGAACGTGCCTATAAAAGCTATCTGAATGATATTCACGAGTAATCCAGTCGGAAACCGATCAGAAGAGTGAGAGAGAGAGAGCCTTTCCGCTTTCCCATGACTCAAAAAGAAAATCACCGGCAGTTTCCCAACGTCTCGCGAGCAGAGAGTGAACTCTGTTGTGCTGACTTCAACCTGCCGTTTGTCCCAAAGTACTGAACAGATCTTAGTAAGATAAATTTCTCAGATTTGGAAACTGATGAGCATCTGCATGCACAATTTTCACAGCACAGCCAGTGAGCGTCTGATATGCTGACCTTGAGGTCCAATAATAAACCCTTGGCAGTACATTAGTGTAGATTGTACCTTGGGGGACCAAAATGGACTCCTGCTGTACCCCTATTTCTGAAGGTGTCGACCTTATTTCTGAAATGAAGTAATGTAGATGAGTGGTGAGATGTCTGAGATGATACCATGTGTCCAGTCACATTGCTCTAGTACTACTAGATGTTTCAAAGATCCTGGAACTCATTCATAGACATGCACATCTGAGATTAATAACTACTGTACCGGTATATCTTTTCAGGAGAAAGGAACAAAATGACATCTACGCTGTCCCTGGTCAATGGGTGTCTACTAGTGCCCCGAAAACCAGCAGTAGCCCAGCCCCCAAGGATGGTCCCAGCTGGAATGGGGCCCAGTTAGAATACATGAGCTCAGAAATCCACAGAACATGCAGTTCAACGGACTATGAGAACGTTCCCAGCAATTCTGCTGGCTTTGTCACCAATGATATCTATGAGACCTGCCGCACTCCAGCCACCGTGGAGGCAGGATGGGTGGATAATGATATTTATGGATACTGAACTTGTCCAGTAATGGGACCAAAACTGAATGACTTCTAACCCACCTGGCTCGAATTCATCTCAACTTCTTCAGTGTCTGTGCTTGGACTTTAATGCAATCTATAATAACCCAGTGTGAAGGACATGGGGTCCTGTGAATGGTCATCCCCAAGGTGGACGGACAGTAAGCCCACTTCTCTGAAATGGGCAGTACAAAGAAACACAAAGGTGTCATCACCTCATCGGCACTTCCTCTGTGCACGCCGGTGTCCGGGAAGAAGACAGTGCATATGGAAACTCACATAATAATGCCCTGACCTTTCTTCCCATCTGAGCAACGTCCTGTCCTGTCTCTCCTATTGAGGTCTCCACTTTGTTTTTCAGACTCTGTTGATTCTCTAGTGACACACCAGTTCAAAGGCAAAGAAGAAGAAGAAATAAAAAAACGACAGTTTTGCTTAGCTTGGATATTTTAAGGTGCTTAAAAAATCCTGCGTGCTAAAACATAAAACTGTCAATGTTGCATTCTTTTCCTGTTGTGGTTAAAATTATACTGAATGAAATATAGTCAAAAATATTTGTGCATAGGTGGGAATATACAGTATCCTGTTAGTTATGGTTAATACCTGTGAAACTTAGATCGATCTTTTCCTTCCAAAATTCCTCATACTTGTTTGTCATATGGTATTATTTTACAAGAAGTCAGTTATCTTTTTTTCCTGTACAATGTTTAGAGTAAGTTTTTAGCAAGATGGCATTTTCAACGCGTTCCATTTCTAACATTTTGCACCTCGCTAGGGGTATTTACAGCTAAACTTATGGCACTTTTAATTATAAATTTTTACACATCCAGTACATAGTTCTTTTCATTATTATGCCTGAGGCTGACTGTATTTACATGAATCAGGCCAATATTATATATAGCAAAAAACATGCTATAGTAAACATCTGCTGAATGCCATCATAAAATTTTATTTCATTTTACATTAGAACTAATAAACAGGTTACTGATGCATTGTGGCTATTAGTTTTGGGTATTTCTGCCTTGTCGAATGTACTAGTATTGTCTATTACAAAACCGATATTAATTATTTTGTAAAATACTGTTAAAGAAATAAAGACGTACAGCTGTTGAACTAACAGGCCTTAATAACTATGTAATAATAAGCCTTGCCAGCAGATGTCCCTGTGTAATAATATCAGTTTGAATATGTGTGTCTGTTGAAATTGTCATGACATTGTTGTGTTTGATAGATATAGCCTTTCCTTCAGATGCATGCCAAACCCACAATACTGTCAGTCATTGTAATGTCGGTTATTATTCTCTTTCTTATTCCTATTCAATAGGGTAGCATGCAGCTTAAGTCCTAATTATACAATTGTTTTCAGTACATACCTTCAGGCACACAGTCCTGTGCAAAAGTCTTAGGCAAGCTTTTTTTTTCATACAAACTTTGTTATATGACTTCTCCATTATCGAGTCAAAACATTACAAAAACATTTTAGGGTCCAAACGTTCATTTTCCAGCACAAAATTAAATGTTACAGGAAAGAAAATGTTTGTATCTGAGTAGCATATTACATAAGAGAGCACTTTTCAGATTAACAAAGAAAACATAATGAAGGCTGCTGGGTTTTGGTGCAAAATGAAGAAGCGAGTGTGACGGTCAAAGCGTCCAGAAGAACTGTGGCTGGTTCTGCAAGATGCTCAGTAAAACCTACCGCTCATCTCATCTCATTATCTCTAGCCGCTTTATCCTGTTCTACAAAACTGCACTCGTTGTACCCGAGACTACTATTTTAAAACAAAAACAAATGGTCGTCTCACACCAAACATTGACTTTGTTTCATTTATTATGGCTTACTGCTATTTATAGGATTTATTAACGTTGAAACATTTCATTTCTTTTCATTATTTTTAAGCCATTTTTGGTCTACAGCATTTCTTTACAATGTGCTTAAGACTTTTGCACAATACTGTGTATTAAAAAAGACAGTTTTTGATATAAAAAAACAGTTATACCAATATTTCCAGTCACCCCTGTGGAAATCTTGGTATAACTGTCTTTGATATCAAAAACTGTGCCTTTATTTCCAGTGTTAACCCCTGCCTTACAAAATATTTGACTTGCACTACACCACCTTGGTTTTTAAGTAATATCCGCAGACAGTCATTATAGGCAACCTGCAGCTTATGCATACTCCTCTTTTTAAACTTGACCCCCAAAGGGGCAGTAAACAAAGATCCATGCGTGTGTTGTATTGTTGTTGGTTCCAATTAGAGTGAGGCAGTTTCAATGCTATTCACAATGACATGCAGGAAAGGTCATCCACTAAAACTGCGTTATTCTAAACACCAATACACAGAAATGCCACAGTGAGACGTATCATACACATAATCTGCATAAGCCTGGACCCATATCAGAGAAAGTAATAGTGAACTAGTAAACATAACCAATCTTTTACTATATATAGTGACCCTGCCCCAACCGACCCAAGAAAACCAGATATCTATGATGCTACCGGTTCACAGTGAAGTGTACACAGTGTTAAGCAGCAGCAGCTGTGTAATTACACAATGTAGCCCAGGGAGGAAAGGGACAAAATATAAAGAAGGAATCAACATGAAAGTGAGTTGGAGAAGTGAGAATACATTTACATTTCACGTTTACATTATTGATTTGACAGAAGCCTTTATCAAGGCCGAAAACAACCCAAGTGTGGCAGAAAATAACTCATCTGCAGCAGAAAACAAAGCAGCTGAGGTAGAAAGCAACCAAAGAACGCAGTTGTTAAAGGAGCTGATAATGATAGAAAGCATCCAGACAGTATATTGAGGAGAAAACAGCCCTGGGAAATACAGGAGTCACAACTACACAACTAAACTTTAGAGTAAGTGCTAGTATTCAGGGCTCTACCCACACCTGTAATAAAGCAGTCAGTCAAACTACGAATGATTTTGTTTCCAATGATAATAATAGTTGAACTGAAGTGGTGCATCAGGCTTTTCAAATTTGATTTGTCGTAAATATGAGTGACATTATTCTAATGTGACCTGAAGCATGAAAAACTACAGCCTACATTTTATCTAGTAAATGAAATTGCAATGCGTGAATGCTTCCATGTCCGAATAACAGGAAGTTTTAACATCCATGACTTGAATAGGGCATGACCCATGAACTAGTAATATAGTTAAAAGGCTAACTCATGAACTAGAATTAAAGTTAATAAGGTAACCCATGAACTAGCGTCAGTGTAAACATGGAAACGCTTGAAGAAATATTATAGAAAACAGGCAAACGCAAGAGTTAGCATTAAAAGAAACCCAAAGCGAACCCATGAATTACTTATTTATCAGTCATTTTAGTGAACAGTATGTTTTGTTATTTGAATCAATACAAAATGTAGATTGTTGAACAATAAGCTAAATTACCACTGGGTTAGACATCCACAAGTACATGTATCCTGATGAGAACAGCTGGATCTGCTTTAGTGTAGAAAAGCTGCAGAAACAGTCAAGTTTTTGGGCATTGCTAGATGGTTCCAAGGAGTCTGGTTTTAAACTTAATGCAATGCATACTAATATATGCAGTGGAAGAGTTATTTATATTTGCTGATGAGAAGTGGAACGAGAGAGCATGGGTGTGTAATGGCAAAATAAGTTGGTCTGCAGGAGTAAAAAGTGAAAACTGCTCATACTCCCATTACAGTACTTGCATACATGGTTCCCTGTAATGCTCTTTTTCTTGTGCATGGTTAAATTTTTTCAGGCCCCATTGATCAGGTTTTGTCAGTTTTAAACAGAATTATAATGATCTGCAAGTTATACCATGGAGATATCAATATTTCATAGCTCAATATCCAACCTGCTGAAACATGTACAGGTAAGTTAATATAGTAGGTCACTCAGAGAGCTAGAATAGCTCGCCAGATGTTTTACAGTATGTAAACTCTGTATTAACCTTAAGATCCATCAGAAGCCACTTATCCTGTGCAGGGTCACAGGCAAACTGGAGCCTATCCCACCTGACTATGGGCGAGAGGTGGGGTACACCATGGACAAGTCACCAGATCATTGCAGGGCTGACACAAAGAGATAAACAACCATTCACACTCACAATCAGGGTCAATTTAGAGCCACCAATTAGCCTAACCTGCATGTCTTTGGACTGTGGGGGAAACCGGAGCACCCGGAGGAAACCCACACACACACACGGAGAGAACATGCAAACTCTGCACAGAAAGGCCCCTGTTGGCCACTGGGTTCAAACCCAGAACCTTCTTGCTGTGAGGTGACAGTGCTAACCACTACACCACCGTGTCGCCCTGATCTCAAACATGAGTTCTCCAATCTTTGCCACATTTGAAAGAATTTAATCTCTGTGTCCACCTTATTTATACCCCAGTAAAACTGTACATAATGGATGACTTACTTGGGGGAAGCCATGGACTAATGGTTAGAAAAGCAGCTTTGGGAGCAAAAGGTTGCTGGTTCAAGTCTCTGGACCATCAGGAATGACTGAAGTGCCCTTGAGCAAGGCACCTAACCCCCAACTGTTGCTCTAGGTATGTTGTATGTCGCTCTGGATAAGTGTCTGGTAAATGCCTGCAGTAGAATTACTGCTTAAGAGTTCCAACA
This sequence comes from Cathorops melanopus, assembly GCA_027576115.1. Taxonomy (NCBI): domain Eukaryota; kingdom Metazoa; phylum Chordata; class Actinopteri; order Siluriformes; family Ariidae; genus Cathorops; species Cathorops melanopus. The sequence continues at coordinate 59,642,018 of JAODLJ010000027.1, forward strand.
CTTAGGTGAACCTAAAAAAGTATAATATAAATGGGACCGCTCACTTACATTTTCTTTTTTTTTTTTTTTTAAATATTTGAGTTTTTTTTTTTTTAATGTATTTTCATTTGATTTTACATTCCGCAGTCATATTTTTCAGTGAAATGAAGTAGGATGGTCACAGATATCTGATTTATAATCGACTACTCGAGTATTTTAAAAAAAGAGTTTTCATACATTTTTACATAATCAAATGGTCAGCAAATTATGCTCCAGAAGGTGGTAATGTGCAGCAAAGTTGGCTTTACAACAAACCCCAAGAAAGACCATTGAGCTTCATGGAGGAAAGCTAGAGAGGTTCTTAAAAGAGGGAGATAGCAATCTTAGCAGTTTTCCCACTGATGAAAACATGACCCTAACTTGCTTTAGCTTGGGTCATGTGGTGGTGATCACTGTGAGCCAGTGGTATCAGTTCTCCAACATCACCCAAGAGTCTCCTGAAGATTAGGACAGTTATTCTTGTGGTACAGCAGACCAGATGTTTTTAGGTTGATGTCAGAATCAAATTGAAGAACTGAGTGTAGTATAATGTAAATGTTTGTTGATTAGGCTACAATTTTGTGCATGTGTGGTAAGCTACACGACAGTGTAGAGCTGCCATAAATGGGTTCCATCTCCTGTAACATCTCCAACCGTCATTTGTCTCACAAAGTGATCGTTTCATTTTAGATCTTAGAAGCTGGTGTCGTAATTGGCTAGTCTATGGATAAGATGTTAAAGATAATCTCAGCCAATCAAACCAATTATTTTCACAAAACTAGAGCTTGTTCAGGGTACTGAACCACTTCTCCCATAGGATTCCATTCAGAAAGAACAGCCTCTGATCTCCCCTTGACCCCTACAGCCATTATGAGTTTTCATCTGAAGATTGGAATCTCCCCTTTAAGAACATCTCTGGGAAAGCAACGAGCAAGAGGCTCGATCCAAGCAAGAAAAGGTCTGGTAAATTAGTAAAAAGAAATGTACCTTTATTCCATTACAGCATATTTGCATGTGTCTATATTGCAGGTGTGTCGAGGATGGGATAACAAAGGGTGAATAAAACAAAATGGAAACATATTTTTAAATGTATGTTTTTTTTTAATATATATAATTCAAGTGGTAATTAAGTTCAGTTAACCAGTGTTAAATGACTTTAGCTGATTAAAGTTTGACTCTGAAACCCTGCTCAATGAGAGTGCTACATGCTATAGGCAAGTCACAGCACAGTCTCTGATAAAATGCTTCAGAATACAGGAGTTTAAATCAGATGGAGTGACATTTATTTACATTCAATTGGTTTTACATGATGCTTCCTGTATAATGAGTAACGGGTACTTCAGCAACCCTTTTTTTTTTTTTTTTTTAAACTGGATACTTTCTTTCTCGTGTGTGTGTGTGTGTGTGTGTGAAGGCTTGTTTTTTGCTG
>JAODLJ010000027.1:59837221-59849668 GCA_027576115.1 Cathorops melanopus
AATTCTGCCAATTTTCATTATTATTATATATCTTTTTTTTTATTTTGTTCAGGGTGGCAGGGTGCAACTTTTCTTTACGAAGCATCATTCTCCATCTCTTACCATTCCGGATCTATAGAGTACGGTGATCAGACGTCCCAGCTTGTAACAGCTAGTGCAAATTACTGTGACTTTTAGTCAGTCTCTATCTAGTTTGTTTTTCCTATAACAATGATAGAAAATGCATAATTCCTTCATTCCACAAATTCTCAAACGCTTGCAATTTATCCAAGAATTTAAGTGATTAGTTGCATTTAATGTTGTGGTAGGTCAATGAAAACAATTTGGTTCCCTCAATGGCCTCGGACTTCTTTCCACACTTGAAGTTAAGATGGAAAAATGCATGATTGAAACCACAAAAACTCCTCTATCCTGAAACAGCGGAAACTGCAAAGCGCTGATGTTGAAGTTGTCTCTCACTGTTAAAACATCTTGAATGCTTCACCAGAGCAGTTTTATTTTTTTAAGCACCCAATCAAGTTATTGTTGGGTTTAATTATGTGGGCTGTCCAACATATAAATCCCTGTGCAAGTTATTGGTATTGAAGTATAAAACCAAGCTGTTTGGTTAGAATCAAGAATTCAAGTGCTATGGGGTAGAAATTGGTGTATTGGGGCTGAAATACAATCTCGCACTCTTTTGGCTGGTTTTAGGGGAAAGTGTCCATCCTGAAACTGTCAAACTATATTTAATGGGTTCAAAAAGAAATGTAACCTCCAATCTGGCTTAAAACGTCGTTATAAATACTTGTGCATTTTAGTTGGACTTGTTTTGATGGACACGTTTCCCCACTGCTACATTACTACCTGATCCCTGCTGTGCATGCACAAATGCGTTATGGCAGTGGCTGATTAGCTCATCTGACTATAAGGCTAGTTGGCATGGCATGGTGTCTGTCGACAATTTGGTTAAATTGAATTTCATCCATCAGTTCTCAATGGATTTCAGTTCTGATTGTTTTATTTGAAAGAACTTGACCTTCTGCACAACGCTTGGTCATTGTATTGTCAATTTTTTGCTCACAAATTAGTAATTAGGACAACTTACAATTCTAGTCAGAAGAAAATGTATTTCCTCTCATTTATCATGCAAATTAAGTTCTGATTGTTTTGGGTTGATCTTCCCTCAGGGAACGAAATTTACTCCTTTGTTCTTGTTGTAAACAGCTTGTCGTGGAGATTGGTCCTCTCACATTTCAGTTCTGTTTGAGGTTTTGGTAGTCGTGGTTGTTTTGATGGCAGGCCAGATGAGCTCCGATGTCCTTGACGTTCTGGTTATTTGAATGAGATTTATATTCAAGGCTAACTTGCTGATCAAGTCCTTCTGATATTTGACTGATTTCTTGGCAAGAATTTAATTTTAGCATCACTAATCTTCCCACAATCTCTTTTTCAGATGTGCTGACGATGAAACGGTTTTGTTTATAACGAAATCCATTGCATATCGAAATGGTACAATGGCACAAGGGGGACAAAACGGTGTGAGCTCAACCGTACGTTTCTCCTTTGAAATGTTTCGCTTCGTTACCAAGCCCCATGAGCTTTATTTGCACTGCGTAGTCCATCTCTGCACACAAGTGCATGGAGAGTCTTGTGTTCCTGTAAGTCGCCCAACCACAACCATTAAACGTTAAAGCACTGATTTGATTGGGCTTTGACATGTGGTCTCATTTTCTGGCTTTCTTTTCAGGAATGTAAATCAATCATGAAGAGAGAGGCTTCCTTGAAGGAACCCCTTCAAGGTCTTGTGTCTTATGGCCCAATCAGAGTCGACGTGCCTGAGCAGTCGGAGTTGAGTACGTGTTGTGGAGAAGTCACAATTAGTCCTAGTTTACTAGCTTTTTGATGAACGACGTAGAAGTGAAATTTGTATCTTGTATATTCTGTTCTCTTGTATGAGGGACAGTGAAGATCTGGTATGTAGTTAGGGGGTAAGCTGTTGGTCCATTGAAGGTAACCCTGCTGAACCCTTAACTGCTTTGCTGGATTGTAGACCCTCTTGTGTAAATAAAGGCTTCCACCAATATTTAAAATTAAATTTATTACATGGTTTTGTTGAATGGTTAACTGTTTAATTACACCATTCTCCCATCTTGATTCTGATTTGCTGTGAACCAATGTCATTATTGGAGGCAATAAACTTCAATATTTTGTCAAATTGGCTTCTTTAGTAAGTATCCATGTGGCCCATTCTATAATTGTGGGTACATTTCAAATGTTGACTCTTAGTCATCAACGGTTATCGTTAAACTGGGCAATCCATTCACAGAATTCATAAGAGTTGACGTGACCTTTTCCACCATTTTGTGTCTTAACGCCACATGCTAACCTAAAACTAGCTACCACACAGCATGTGTAAAAACAGAATTTTATGGATTTGAATCATATGTTTAAAATATGAGTGACATTCACGCCGATATCACAATAACAGATTTGACGAATAATTACTGTTGGCATGTCAACATTTTGCTCAAATTGGAGAAGAACCATAACGTGCTTCACTGCCTTTCTGAAGTTTCCTGCCAGAGGAAGTGACTTCACTCTGTAGATGTCGTGCATATTAAGTCTTTGTGGATTTTATGCCGTTTTATAACGGAGTTGACGAGAACATTGGGACGAATAAAAAAAATAATTTAATTACAGAAACTTCACATAATGCAGAAAATCAACTTTCTATTAAAACTGCGATTGATTTTAGAACAGTTAATAGAATAACCCCCCAAAAAAAACATTTAGACTGGGTCACTTCATGTTTTATTCGAGTTGAATGGCTGAATCAGGAGTCAAAGATGACCAATAATGTGGGGGGAGGGGTGGGAGTCGTTTAATGTTTTATGGATAAATTGGGTCTAAAATGTACATCAAGCATTGCTATTGGTTAAAGTTTGTCATTTGCATTATTGTTCAAAACTGATTCAATAAAGATTTTCTTTTGTGGAAAATAACAGGTTTATCTTGGAGATGTGAAATGTACCCTGAATTCTAGATTGACCTATATAATAAGCAGGATACTGTACAATGAGCTGGTTAATGTGAAATAACCCCCTACATGGTGATCCAAGACCCTCGGTTAGTCCTGAATCATCCTGTAAATCATCCCTTATGAAAATACTACCAGGTAAATTTGACTTGCATGTCCATATGAAGAGTTCAGTGATGCTGAACATGTGGCCATTTTCTGGTATCTTCAAATATGGTTTCCGATGGCTCAAGCCTTTTGGGGGGGGGGATTATGCAGGGTTTGGTAAAATGCCCTTTAATTTGAAGCTAATGCAAGTTTTGCAGCAGTGTAGTAATGCATCAGCTCACTTGGTATAACATTTTAAACAATCTGACCCACGTCTAATGTTGGCTTGTCAATGTCCTGTCCATGAATGAAATGAAAATACTAGAGTAAATTAAATACTTATGAGAAAAATGTGTACCTGTTTTACCAACATGTATAGAGACATGACTCCTTTATGAAATGCGGTACCTCAATTAGTTCAATGCAAGTTTAAAGCTAGACTGCCTTTCAGATTTTTCCAAGTTTAGGTCTCAAAGAATTTTCCCTGACATGCAATTATTTTTGTTTAGTGATTGAAAGCTACTGAATTTGAATCAGACTTCCAATTTTATTAGCTTTTTTAAATAGAACAATTAATGAATATCTCCATGTGGCCCTAAACTATCTGCAATTTTTTTTCCTGCTTCACCATGACCCAATACAAGATACTATGTCATGCATCACGTGGTGGGCTTTCCCCGTTTGCCCAAGGCATTGTGGGATACAAATTTGAAACAGGAGAGAAAAATGGAGGACGCAAGTGTGCGAATGAAACATGAAAGACCGACTACAGTAACAGAAAGCGAAGAAAAGACACTGTTATACGAAGGAAAGGAAATGCAGGACCAAGCTAATAAATATCAGCAGTCAGTGAGCACCTCGGTGTGATCAGCTGTTCATTTAGCGACAAGACGATGGAACGGTCAGTGCATGCTCAAAGGTAAACCTGCGCATGTGCACACACATGGACTTTCTGTCTGCTTGACTCTGTGAAGCAAGCAATTTCATGCTTTTTTTTTTTTTAATATTACAGAAATAAACGTACATCACACTGACCAAATTTCAGAGGGAACTAAACTTCACTGATTTTTATGAACTGAAAAGGCTGTCTAGCTTTAAAGAAACCACCAACATTGCCAATCCCAGACTTCAGAGGATATGTTAGTGATAAAACCATGAAGGTTGTATTTTGTGGTTGTCCTCTGCAATATCAATTGAATTATTGGAAATATAACTGATTTTGTCATGTATAGATTATGGTATTAAAACAGTTTTTGGCAGCTTGAATCCTTTGTGTTGCATGTGCAAGTCCTAGTTATGTCCCTTGTGGTTCCTTGCATAGCAAGCTAATGTTGGCTCATGGCAAACACTGAAGTTTTGGATGGGTACAACTTTCCTCCAACTGCATTTTGGCTCATAGGAAGCAGCTCTGTATAGTTTATATTTCCTGTCCACTTCCTGCGTTTTGATTATATCCTGGCTGTCTTTTTTTCTTTCTGTAGATATGGTCTTCACCCTGATGCTGCCCATAGCTGCAGTCTGGATCCTGGCACTCTTTCTCCTTGTCCTGATCTACATTGCCAAGGCAGGGAACAAACGCATGGCCTTGGACTCTCCATTATAATACACTTGCACCAAAATGTTTTATTTTATTTATTTTTACGTTCAAAGTGTGCTTGCATCAGCTTGATGAATTGTAAATTTATCAAACTAAAGATGGTGGTGATGACTGACTGTTTTACTTGTCTTCCTTGCTCCGGTTTTGTTGATGTAGCCTTGATCTCTTCACTAAAATGGCAAAACTGAAGCTTGCAATGTCAACACATGACCATTTGAATATGGGATTTATTTCTGTATTGAATAGAATGATCTAGTTTGACTTGCTAGACAAAGAAATGGAAACATCAACACTAGCCCTGTTAGCAAATCAATTATGCTCAAATGATGTAATGGAGATCCTCTGGTGATCAAAAGCTCCAATCTCAATGATGCCCCAGCTGTTTGAAGCTGGGAGTCGAGCAAGCAAAAGTTGGCTGCCTTCTCTGGGTGGGAGGGGCACGTTCTCTTGTCTGTCAATCTCAGTGACACTAGCCAATTGTGGGTTTGAGTTCATATAGGCAGTAGAGGGCATATACGTAGCATTTCCTTAGTGTGTTATGCTGCCATGTGACTTGGCAGTCCAAAAAGATGTGATTTGACTAGGTTTATGTATTTTGGTAGAAACTGTCTGGAAATACTAGAGCTGAAACTATTCAAGCTCTCTGATGTGAGAAAGTAATGTGCTGGATCTTGGTATGGGGAGAAGGCAATGGGCCCAATGGGTGGCCACAGTAAATGAATGGATGCACCGGACTTTGACGCTTCTCAGATTCACAGCAAAAGACAAAATGGCACAAGAATTTTGGCTTCAGTTTTATAGAACAGAAGGTGACCAAGCCATGCTGTCCTTTTGGGTGGGGTTTTTATCCCCCCCCCCAAGGCCTGAGGGGGGATTATGTCATGGTGTTATCAGTCTGTTGGTCCCTCCCTGGAAGGGTACTCTCCTTCTGAAATCAACTTCTCTCTCAATTTTTGGAGGAATTTCATGAAACTTGACAGGATTCTTTGTCAGTAATACAGAATTTTGTTCCATTCAGTCACATTTTACCAGAGTTATGGTCTTTGTTTACTAAACTGACAATTTCATGAGGGTATGTTAAGCACTTATAGCATTGATATAGTTGCCAGCGGGGGATATTGTGCTCTTGGAGTGCACACGTGGAGATGTTTGTGTTGGAAATGGCAGATGGCTAAATTGGGGGGAAGGACTAAAAATAAAGCTATTCCATCCTATGGAGCCCCTAAAGTCCCAAAAAGTTGTATAAATATTTGCTGGCTTTTTTTCTGGTACATCAGATATTCCATCCAGCTAGTATGATCTTGAACAAGTTGAAGAAAAAGCCAGCCATTATTATACATACACATTCCTTTTGGGTGTTCATTGCATCTTTCCCTTTCAAAATTCTCTCAAGATCTTCCATATTTAATGAAGCAAACCGGCTGGCCATGTTTGTTTGCAAATTGTCGCTTGCTAGCGCGGAAATTTTACGTCTTTGATATGTGACCTGTCTTGACGACCATGCAATATTGTAAACCATATTCAACCAGACATTGTCCTAGTGTCTGAGTCAACCAAGCAAGCTGTGATGCTGGAGCTGACAGTTCCATGGCAAGATCGCTTGGAAGAAGCTTTCGAAAGGAAGCTCTCAAAGTACATTGAGCTGGTTAACACCTGTCAGCAGGCTGGATGGAGAGCAAGATGTTTCCCAGTGGAAATAGGGTGCAGAAGATTTGCAGCTTGTTCCCTAGTCAGAGCAATCTAGGCACCGTAGGAGAGAGGAAAAGGAGAGCCAACGTGGCAGAGAGAGCCCCAAGATGGCTGTGGCTCAAAAGACGAGAGCCATGGAGCCAGTAGCTAGCCACCTGGACACAAGCTGGGGTCTGATCAGCCCTGGCTGGGTCACCTGGAGGAGGGTGTATGATGTTGAAAGACCCGAAACACCCAATGATTCCAGGAACATCACTGAGGATGTGTCCAGAGGCAGCATCAGAAGATGCATGTTCACGGTTATTAATGGATACAACAAACTATACTTATACTAAATTATATAACTGTACCTGCTTATCTACAACCCTGGTACGTCCCAAGCACCATTCTCCCTTATAATTAACCATTTAGCCTCCAGTTCCTTTCTCCACATGCTCATTCAACACTATACTAAGGTCATGTCAATTAATATGATATTCCTTCATCATTCTTCCCCATTTCTTATACTCACCTAACACTATATTTCCAAGCAATATATTTAAATTGCATGCGGGTTTTAAAATATTAGCAGACTAATCTAGGACATAGACACTTTGGCAAACTGCCAACCAAAAAGGAGACATCAATATTGTTTAAAATATATGTAAAGGCAGCATGAATAAAGAAATTCTTCTATTGAGAACAAAATCACATTGATCAGCATGTATATGAGAGAGAGAGAGAGAGAGAGAGAGAGAGAGAGAGAGAGCATACTAGAAAGATTAATTACTTTCTGTCTGAATGTGGGAGTGTGTGAACAGACATGTGAGTGTGTGCCACTGGTATTAGTAAGGCAATATTTTCCTGTCTCTTTCTGAAGCCAACACTTGTGTTACTGAAATCCTATGCGAGACAGGAGGAGGAGAAGAGCGCACACATCCTCTCTAGTACCATCGCTTCACTTAATCAGCGTTGTACATCCAGGCACATCTCCATGGTAACTAGGGCATATTGCTCTTAGGGAATATGCTTTAAAAAAAAAAAGAGGAGGGTGCTCCTTCTTGTTTGGGAATCCCTGACTATGTACAGAGAAAGAGAGGCTAGTTTTTATACACAACTGATGAGACATGGCATTAACCTCATCTCCAGGATGCCTTATGAGCTTGAAGCCTTTTTGATATACAGAATCCATTATCGTACGAGGTAAAAACAACATGGAATAGATAAATTGTCATTCCCACTCAGTCTTCCATAAGTAATGGATATCACGTATTCCCACCTGACTGTATTTAATGGAATGCTACGGAGCACGAACCTCCGCAAGATGTGTGAACCATCCCTGATCGGATATGATGTATAATTCATGAGGCGGCAGATCCATATTGCTGTGAAAAGTCCAAACCGAGAAAGCAACATCGTACGAGTCGAGCTGCATCATCTCTGTTGAGACAGAGAGTTTTCTCTTCCTGTTTCTGAACATTTGTTTTGTTCAAGTCAAATCTATTTTTTTTTTTGCTTATATCTTCTGATGCTTGTTGTTTTGAGTTTGCCGCATTGTTGCCAAGTTGTTTGATCGTGGGTAGGGAAGCCATGGCCTAAAAGTTAGAGAAGCAGCTTCAGGACCAAAAGATTGCCGGTTCAATTCCCTAGACCAGCAGGAATGGCTGAAGTGTCCTCGAGTAAGGCACCTAACCCCCAACTGCTCCCTAGGCTGCTCTGGGTATGTTGTATGTCGCTCTGGATAAGAGCATCTGCTAAACGCCCGTCATATAATGTAATGTCATGCTGCTGGTTGCTTTACAATGAGGCAGTATGACTAGTTCCATCACGATATCACTACATCTTCATTTACATCAACAGTAGCAACTTCACGACCGGTAAATCTGATAGTTCCAATTCCCACTAGAACCCACGAAAACAAAATATTTCCATAAATGTTAATAGGTTGCTACTGTAGGATTGATGTTTTGACTTTGCTGTTTTGCTCTCATTCACACAGGATGCCCTTACAGCATAATAGCAGAAAATATATGGCTTTCAGTGCGAGTAGGAACAAAGTATAACTGAAGTGTCAACTTTGAGCTTCAACAAAATATCATTTACTATAATAATAATAATAATAACTAGAGACCCTGTGTAGGTCTGAGCTCAGCCTTTGTCTGACAGAGAGACAGAAGCTACGGTACATAAATAGAAACTAGATAGAACTCGACGCCAACGGTGTCGATGGGGATGCCTCCGCCTGGTAGACTACACGCCTTATTAAGTTGTGATTTGGGGATGGACATTTGACCTCACAGTGATCTTGACCTGTGACCTTTTAACCTCAAAATCTAATCAGTTCATGTTTGTCCCCAAATGCACAAATGGTGACAGTTTGGTGAAATTCCTTTCATTAGCCTTTGAGATATTGTGTTCACAAGGTTTCGGGACGGACGCACGGACGGACGGGCGCACAGACAGACGGACGCACAGACAGACGGACAACCCAAAAACATAATGCCTCCTGCACCTTACGGTGGCATAAAAAAAAACTCGTTTAGGCCACGCCCACTTAAGGCAAGCTAGAAAATGGTATGATGGTCACTTTGAATAATAAAAATACCTCCGAAATAAATAAATAAAGTGTAAATACAACTTGTGGACAACAGCTGGAGAGAGTAAAATAGTCTTGTGGTCGAGAGAGCGAGCCAGTTAGCTATAGAACGACAGCGATCCGAGTGCAGTGCATTTCTCTGTGGTTTTACTGCCTCCTGTCTACAGTGGCATCAGGTAGGCAACTGAGGCTAACCAGGAGCGACAGGTTCAGTAATCGACCAAGCCTGTGTGTGTCAAAGGAGGAAGTGCTTTAAAGAGATTTCATTTTCTCAGAGAGCAACAGAAGGAGAAGGAGAGACAGAGAGAGAGAGCGAGAGAGAGAGCGCGAGAGAGAGAGTGAGAGGACTCCAGGGCCTGAAGAATTTGTCCCTGTCACCTCACTCTCTTTCAGGCTCCATAAACGGTTTACGGAAAGGCGCTGGCTGAAGCTGTATGTTATTAAACAGGTTTGCTCCTGCGTGAGAACACACAATGGTCTTTAGAGCCTCGCATTCTGAGCATTTTCAAAGAAATCTATCCATCTTTTTAGCACGGCGAGCCAGGGGCAAGAATCAATACGGCTGCCCCTCAATAGAGAAGCCAATTTCTCCTAAAGATTTTCCAGTCAGACTTAAAAGGCCTTTTGTTATTGCACCTGGAACAAAAGTAAACTTTTAACGCTCGGAGATGCAGGGAAAACTTTCAGTGGTACACAGCGATAGATCACATTATTACTCACGTACACATGACGGTACAGCCAACAAACACATTTACGGTACAAATATTCGCATACAGCCCGTTTTACACAGATGCTCTGAACTATTGGTGTAAAGAAGACACCTCGATGGTGATTTACACTGAACCAAATAAAGCTGGCAGGAAACCGGGCCAGCGTGTGTTTTTACATAGTGAGCCGGCGTTCCGCAACCAGAAGCGTGACATGTCACAACAGATCGTTGGCATCGTCGGAAAGATGAATATCCTGAACCTACCGGCACTGCTTTAAAAACAACGGTGGGTGAATTGAGTATCGATGTGCTTTTGATAGCCGTGCGCATTTATACTACTCTTCAAATACAAGCAAAGTTGCTGAGCATCATCTGCAACATGTAATCACTTCCATTAAATAATTCACGTTTAAGGGAAGTAACAGCCTCAATAAATACGTATATAACATGTCTGTGTCCTTTAGCTCAGGGGGGAAAAAAAAGACAGAGTGCAAATCGGAGTGAAAGGTAACAAGGAAGAGACGAGTGGAGAGAGCAACATGTTTGTTCGATCAAAATTACATTGAAGGAAAAAGTGAAGGGAAGCAGGAAGCGATGTGAGGCAGAACGGCATGCGGACCTTCGACGCCGTAGAGGGAGACATTTGAATTCGTACTGGTGTCAGAAAGTAGAATGGCAGTGTCAAAAATGTCACACCCCTGTTCCACCGTACCGGCTGCCCCTTTTACAGAGACGTTGATTCCGGCTCAGAGGCATAACAACGCGGACTTCCCGTTTCACATTCTGACATTTTATACAGAACGCAAGGCGAAAGATTCCCGCCTTGAACAGATTGTAAGCGAAGGGGATATTGACTTAACATCTATTAAAATAGAGTAGACAAAGAGCCGATCTGGAATTGTATTAGTCATAGCGTAGCTTCGTGAGAACTATTATAAATGTTACGAAAGCTGTGCGTGTCTTGGTTTTCGTCAGTAAAACAAAACTAGAAGAAAGACTCTGACATGCAGTCACCTGGGGAAAGATCCGAGCAGTTCAATTATGGATAATTTATGTCCATGTTATCTCTGTAATTAAAACACTGGCACCATATATCACCATACAAGTTTGTGTGTGTGTACTCAACAGTAAGCAGGCCTCAATCTATCTTCACCTCTCTCTCTCTTCTGTCTCCCTCCTCCAACAGGCATTTGCACCTCTCTCTTTTTTCCCCTCCCTCTGCCACTTCAGCAATTACCGGCCTTCATTGTTATCCTGCTCCTGTAGGAAATCATTCCTTCACTCGTTCCTGCTCCTCTTTAACGAAGGCCATGCTTTCCCCCGCCTGCATCTCCCTGAAGGCGCATGCCACCAGGCAATCTTGAGCAATTTAAAGCCCAATGCCTGTGGATCTGGTGGGTTAGCCGCCCGCGCACTGGCCTTTAGGGATCACCGGCTCTTTTCGTTCGCCCCCTTATTTCACTTATCTATTGGCAGCTCCTGCCAAGCCTCTCTCTCTCTCTCTCTCTCACACACACACACACACACACACACACACTCTCCCTTGCTCACTGTTGCTGAAGTGCATGAATATGTACTGATGTACGGTCTGTTTGGGGGCTTGGAAACTCGACGAGGGAGAGGATTAAGACAATCAATCTCAATATCATTATCAATCACCCCACGCCGCTCCGTGCCATTGATTGGCCGGCGAAACTGAGAAGTCGGCTGAGAGATTTGGACAGATAATTTGGCCTGCTGGCTGAGGCAGTCGTTTCTCTTTTCAGCTGATGAGGGCCAGAGCATACTGCGAGAAAGAAAGACAAAAACAAGCGAGCGAGAGGAAGGTCTCATGGTAATGTTACTTAAATGGTCCAACAAACATTGACACAGCAAACAAACGGCAGTTTATTATAAAACGGACAGTTTCGGTTCTAAAATGTAAAAGCTGTTCGAGTTCCTTGATGTACACAAACCTGTGATCGCAACTGAATTCTGCATGAATGTCAAGTTGTAAACAAATCAGATAATCACACTTGAGCCATTGTTCTTTCTATATAATACAATAATCTTTGCGTGTTCTGTTGCTAAGCAACCATAGCTTAGTGTTATCAGATGACATTACGTAGGGGAAAACGTTTATTACGAATATATCTGTTTTATAGATAAAATATACGTTTTGTCATGTTTTATAAAAGCAAACTGCCACTCGAGGTTATGCTTTACGGTGATTTTATCATAGTTATGGATGTTTTAAGAACAACGTTACACACAGTAACATACTGTGTATCAGAGGGGAACTATCAGGGCCTTCTTGGCCTTTAAAGAAGGCCCAAACGTACAGTATCAGCATTTCAAATGTTATTATCCCAAATGAAGTCCAGCAGGGGATATAGAAATGGGTTCTGTCCATCCGCCCAGTTGGCCGGCTGTCCATCTGGCCACGTTTTCGTTTCTGGGCCATACGGTATCTTTAAAACTACTGAAGATATCTTCATGAAACTAAGTATACATATCAAGCAACATGTGAGCTGGTGCTTTTTGCTATTTTGGATTTTTGAGTAAAAAAGTACTTTTCAAATTTTTACATAAAAAATAGATTTTGACTTAGTTTCGAAGAGCAATGTTCGTTTCCGGAGCATACATCCAAAACTGTTCATGATACGGATTTGAAACTTGGTATACATGTTAACAAGGTGCTGTAGATGTGCCTCGTCATACTAAGAAATTTGAGAAATTTTAATTTTTCATGTTTCCATGGAAACAATTTCAGACTTAGTCTCTCAGGTTAG
>JAODLJ010000027.1:60154580-60166578 GCA_027576115.1 Cathorops melanopus
AAAAATATTCAGAGGGTATTGTATGGCATATTATATTTTAATTTGCATGGAGCATAATACTGATAAGCCTGTGCTTGAAATGATCCTTTGCTTGTTTTCCTATTGGGGTAGACATACAATACTAATACTACTAATTTCTGCTGTAGTGGTATTCACACTAGTTTCATTTCTTTCTATTGGGGATATAAATGTGTACATACATCTAGTAAACAGTATTAGTGCTTTCAAAAAGGCATAAAAGACATTTGCTACAGGCCATATGGGAAGTAGACATTGAACAGCTGATCTTTACAGTTCGACACACATGTTCAGTGTGAGAAGTTTGTGTATGGTTCGAAATAAATATTTGAAAAGTGTTCTTTAGTGTTTATTTCTTAAAACAGAATACCTGCAAACACGCATTCAAACAGTGTTGGGTGGGTGGATATTTTATTGTGAATATGGGGGGAAAAGAGTAGTGATAGCCATGGAAACATTTTTTCCAAAAGACAAAAAAAATTCCCTACCGACCTACCCTCATTTTTCAAGGCATGTAATAGGAAACAAACAAATTTTTTGTTTGGCCTAACCAGACTGTCAAGGAGAAAAAACGTGTCCTTCATCTTTTCCAGAAGTGTTTCTTGATCTCATCTACAAATCTTTTCAAGAAAGCACAGTGCATTTATTAGTTATAAATAATACTTTTCCCTTCCCTTTTCACCTGCTGTTACATTTCCCTTTTTCAACTAATATTTTTGGTTAATTACAGGACACAATTTTCTTCAGAATCCTCATCAGGAAGTGACATGAAATGTTAGTACAACCTGCAGTATTTTGCAATAACCATCTCTGAGTTTATTCAATGTCAAGTGGAATTTATCAAATGTTCTTCTTCCATCATCATTAATAGTTTTTTCTTGTGAGTAGTGACCCAAGATGCACTGGATGGTCTCACCCTACAATACCCAAGTGAACGTTTAGTCTTTTATGACCCAGGCACAGGTTATCTATTAGTACCTAGATTAACGTAGACTATGGCTGGGGGTAGAGCCTTTTATTGGGGGATCATGGGGGTTCCTGACTTGATGAGAGCTATGATTATACTATACATGTTAGTCCTCAGGCCTGATGGGATGCCAGTGCCTGATCTCAACAAACAGTGACTGTCGGGGCTCCTCTGCTATACAAATACACTGCCTGGCAGAGGAAAAAAAAAAATCCAATGAAAGTAATATTTCATTGGACCACCTTCAGCTTTGATTTTTGGCATGCATTCACAAAACAGGGAAGAAAAATACATTGACAAGATAACCTGATCATTTAGTACATTCAGGTAGTCAGCTGACTTAATTTTATTGGCACATAATATTGCTGAGCCTAGACATAAATCAAATGAAGCAAGCACAGACCATAACAATGCCACCAGAGGCTTGTATATAGGCCACTATGCATGATGGGTGCATCGCTTCATGCACTTCCCTTCTTACCCTGAAGTGCCCATCTAGACTCAAACCACATGACCTTTTTCAATTGCTTCATCTTTGTATTCCCTCACAAACTGAAGCCTTTTCTTTCAATTAGCTTCACTAACAAGTGGTTTTCTTATGGCCACATAGCCACAAGAAAATGCTCTTACTTTTCATTATTACACACAGCCATAAGTTCTGCTGTCGATTTTTTACAATTCAATTTCACCAAGAGTTTAAATGGTTTCCAATCATGGTCAGTCAAAAATTTTTTCAGACCATAATTTCATTATGCAAAGGTGATGGTTCACCACTATACTTCCAGGTTTTAATAATGTGTTGAACAGTTACTAACCCTATTCCCATAACGTCAGCAGTCTCCTTAGTGGTTTTCTTTGATTGATGCAGGCCGACAAACTGACCCTTCTGAAATATATTAATATTTTTTCCATGACTATGGGACATGTCTTCCGACATGATTGTTTAAGAAATGAGAAGCTACTCACTGCATCAGTTCACAAAGGTTCTCCTCAAGCGACATAGCTTATTGACCAATATGCTTAATAACATGCTGCTACCCTTTAAGCCACCTCAGCGACACTTACAGTTTAGGCCTACAATACAAAGTGAGAATCAACTTGCCTGTGCTTTGAGCAGGTAATCAATACAGTCCATGCTGTAAGCATGGCAAGCCCATGGCCCTAACTGCTGATGTCAGAGAGGGGTTTATTCCATGCTGAATGGCTGCCTGTGTGTGGTATCCTGTACTGACTGGCTGAGCAAAGCGCAATTAATATTCATAGGTAAGTTATGCAAAGCTGGTGGAGCCTTCAAGCGGAGTTCGAGTGGGCAAAACACCAGCGGGTTGCAGCCTAATTACAGGAGTTTTTACACAAAGAAAACCATGGAAAACAACTCCACAACAGTGTGAGACCATAGCTGTAAGACCTTGACGGCTAGTTTGCTGCATGGTGCTGGCCAGGTCGAGTCTGACAGTTACAGTCATACTGCAAATGCCAACAATGGTGATGGCAATGATGCCGCTATTCAGGGAGCTGCCAGAAAATGGCAAGAAAGCTCACTAGAGCAGAAAAAAAGCAAAAAATGAAAATCTGGCAGCAATCAAGTATGGCTGAAGATATATGACTGGGTGATGATGACTCCAGGAGAAAAGGGTATGTTCAAAATGTTCTTGTTCATGTGCACATGTGAAAAACACATGGTCTGGTTGTTTTCTTATGCTGATACATCACTGTCAAGCTGGAATGCAGCAATCTCAACACAGAAAGCGACCAAAAAGCTCAGAAACCCAAAGGGGCACAGAATTGCTCTTGTGTAGCCAATGCACTGCTCTGCTCTTGTGCAGCTGACTGCTCTTTTCTGACTGGTTCTGGAGCTGCAAATATTGCCAAATGCCAGGTCATATGATGAAGTTTATTTTATTGTTCACTTCAGCATTAGGTATTTTTTTTTAATTAGTGATCTGTACTGTTGTTAAAATGTAATGATCAGTGTAGCAGTACCTGATGAGGGTGGAGCACAGAAGCACGGCAGGCGAGAGTTAATGGTTGCACAAACACTTTATTTTAGCTTTTCAGCTTGCTTTCACTCGCTCACCCTTTCTTTCACTCACTCACTCGTTATGGTCGAGGAGAGAGACCCTTTTCTCTGCTCTCTCTCTCCTTTTATGCTTCATCCCTGTAACAAACACACATTAATTGACAGCAGGTGGAATGACTTAGCCACTTACCTTCCCCGACCCCGCCCTCCATTCGCAGACTGCTGCTTGGCCACAACCCCCGCTGCAACAATCAGCATTTTGAACTTGTACCATGTTGCATCACTATTCACTTTTTTTGATGCCAAATAAACTGCAGTCTCCTTGGGAACAGTACATTGCTTGTGAGACGCAAGTGGGTCACCGTATTGACCCCCCCCCCCGTTTTTAGGGTGGGAAAGGGGATTCTTTTAAAAATTAAGTAAAATAAGTAAAATGTAGCCTTTTCCCCCAAACATGTTGAACTGGTAAAATAAATAAATAAATAAATAAATAAAAAATCAGCTCTAGATGTCACCACAAGCCACAAAATGAACCCCTATATTTCAAAACGTTCCAGGAAGGGTTACGACACACCACTTGGGGGATCACTACTCTCATTCTTTTCTAGGAGATACCCTGAGTTAGAGTTAAAAGAACTGTTGTCAGCTGAAACACATGAACCACTGCAGTAATTATCCAAAAAAGGCTTGCAAGTATTTACTTACTGTAATCTTAACAGTGACTTTTTTTCGCCAGGCAGTGATTAATTCAATAAAACTGAAATTGATTTGCAGTATGTATGGATATACTTTACCATTCATACAACACTTTTTGTTCCAGAGGTCATGAAACACAGGACTGAGTTCTTTGGCATACTCCTCTTCATACCAAACCAAAAGCTCCTGTTCCGGATTAATGGGTCGACAGCAACGATACACAATTCCCCCTTGATACTGAAATGCCACAAGATTCTGTTCTTCATCATTACGAGCACAATTCACATACCTAAAAGAATGAGGCAAAGTGGCAGAATAGGTAAAAATCAGATCAGAGTTACAGATCAAGAAAAATCATGGGGGAGATATCACTGACAGGAAGAAGATGAAGCTCTTCCAACAAATTAGGAGCTTTAAAATCAATAACTAAACATAGACCCAACAACTGGTGTATTCCTCACCTCATCCAATTTGCATACATTTCTCTTGTGGCATCTATGTATTCTTCACACTGCCTGCTCCTGCATATCTGTAGAAAAATTACACTTTTATATTTTTTCATTAAACTTAATTTATGTCTTCAAATTAAATGAGGTACGCAGGATCAAGAATGATGGCTCATGCCCATATTACATTAAGCATTATGAAGGCAGAATTCAAGGTTCTTGACTGCATCTTTAGTTTCATAGAACAGCTGACAAGCTCGGAGGTGAATTTAGTAACCTTAAGAAAATGCAGGCAAGACTTTACATCAAAATTTAGGTAATGGAAGTTTTACTCATCATTGTTATCGCCAGGGTGGTTTTGATGTTTTGCTCTCTCAGCCTGTAAAATGTCCTAATGGCTCAGCGCAAAATATAGCTTCTAACAACCAAGTCCAACTCCTGGCCTTCATGTGGCAGAACCGTTTCGTACCAACAGGAAAAGGGGTGAAAGGTGGGTTACTGGTGCCTTAAAACCAGTTGTTGCTGTTGCTCTTCTAGGTTTTGATTCCATCCACAGTCTCCTTATGTGTGTTTTCCTTTCATCTTTTGGTTTGCTCGTTCTAGCCCCCCCCCGCGGGTAGCAACCTTTAGAGACCAGCTCCTTAGATGCTGCGAGTTCTAGGCTGGCCTTAGGAAAGGCATCCAGCTATAAAACCTTGTCTCATTAAAGTCATGGTAGTAGTCTGTAGAAGTGTTAGTAAGAATGGGACTCTTAGAGATAGGAGTGTCGTCAACGATAAGGTGGGTGTCAGACATGGGCACTGCCAAATCATCAAGTTACCATGTCAAACATTTCAAATGTTTCGAGTATCAACGCTGAATGTTGGCACTATGAAGTAGTGAGGTGGTTGAGACACTTTCTAGAAGGAAAATTTATCTCTGTTGTCTCCAAGAGAAAAGATGGAGGGGTGTATCGGCCCATATGATTGGTGGAAAATACTTCAGGTGTAAGTTCTTCTGGATAGGTAATTACAAAAGTACTGGTGGTGTCAATTTTCTCCTGGCAGAGAAGTGGGTGGAGTGTGTGCTTGAAATCAAGTGTATTATCTGATAGGACATGTCCCATCAAGATCAACAGTGGTGTTAACATCTTCACCATCCTCTCAATATGTCCCACAAGTAGGGCTAGATGACCGGGCCAAAGACGCTCTTCATGACCTTCTCCAGTGTACTATGTCCAAGATCAGGATCTTTGAGACCCTGCTCCTATGTGGTGATTTCAGTGGCCATATTGGAAGTGTGTCAGCTGGTTACAAAGGTATTCATGGTGGGTTTGACTATGGCGACCGCAACACTGAAGGGGAGAAGCTGCTTGAATTCTCTGCGGCTAATAAGCTTGTCATCTGTAATTTTTTCTTCAAAAAGAGAGCAAATCACATGGTCACCTACCAGTCAGGAGGCTTCTCCAGCCAAGTCGATTACATTCTTGTAAGATGCCATGAATTTTGACTTGTCACCAACACCAAGGTCCTCCCTGGGGTGGAATGTGCACCACAGCATAAATTGCTCATCTGTGATCTTACTCTCAAGACATGTAAGAAAACCTTTACCCCCAAGCACCGTACCTGTAGGCTAAGAGATCCTGTGGTAAAGGAAGACTTCCTAGAAGCAGTGGAAACTGAGCTGCAGAGAATTCGAGCTGCTGCAAGACAGTCACTCCATGTCAGTTGAAGAAACCTGGCAACTCCTGATAAACAGCCTATTAAAAGCAGCTGATAAAGTGTGTGGATCTACAAAGCACGGCAAGTGGAGGAAGCAGAAATGGTGGTGGGACGAGACAGTTAGTAATACTGAAAGAGAAAAAAGGTGCCTTTGGAAGGCCTGGAAGAAAGGTGGCTGTAAAGAGGACTATCTACAAGCCAAATGTCTAGTAAGGCATGCGGTCTTTGAAGCAAAGAAGAAAGATGAGGAAAGTAAGTTTCATGACGTTGTGTCAGGGAAAGAGGATGTGTTTCACGTGGCTAAGCAAATGAAGAAAGAAAACCAGGACATTGTGGGTGATAGCTGGATCAAAAATGATCAGGGCAACCTTTCAATTAGTGACGATGAAAAGAAAAAGGCATGGAAAGAGCACTACGAGCATTTACTCAATATTGAGTTTCCATGGTCTGCTGAGGACCTGCCTGTTGCTGAGCCTGTTGCCAGCCCTCCCATATTGGTGACTGGTGAGATGATTGCTGAGGCAATTAACAAGATGAGGCCTGGTAAATCCCTGGTCCTTCTGGTGTTGTTGCTGAAATGTTTAAAGCTTCCATTACTGTCAGCTGTGCCCTTGTAACTAAGCTCACAAATGACATCATAGCTGAGGGGAAAATTCCAAAGGATTGGGACACTCGCAACTAGATAATGTACTGTATATTATCAACATATATGAAGGCATAGGCGATGCCACTGAAAGAGAAAACTACAGGGACCTGAAACTTACAGAGCGCTGTCTAAAAGTCATTGAAAGGGTGCTGGGTAAAGTAATACATGGTATCATGGACATAGATGAGATACAGTTCGGTTTTGTCCAAGGTAGAGGAACAAGTGATGCTATCTTCATTGTGAGACAGTTACAGGAAAAATATCTGACTAAGGAGAGAAACCTAGACTTTGCTTTTGTTGACCTGGAGAAGGCCTTTGATTGTGTGCACTGCGAAGTTCTGTAGTGGGCCATGATATGTTTGGGAGTTTCTGAGTGGATAGTAAGAACAGTCCAAGCAATGTATAACAATGCTAAGAGCAGGGTCTGTATCAAGAACTCCTTCAGTGATGATTTTGAAGTGAAAGTTGGAGTTGACCAAGGCTCTATCCTGAGCCCTTCATTACTTATCATTGTCCTTGAGGCCCTGTCCTGGGACTTCTCCACTGGTGCTCTCTGGGTGATGTTATATGCAGATGATCTGGTAATCACTGCTGAGACGCTAGATGAGCTCACAGAAAAAGGTCCTCCTTTGGAAGAATGGTCGAGAAACAAGAGGCCCAAGAGTGAACATAGCCAAAACAAAGGTGATGATATCCGGCCCAAACCTTAACACCCCGAGAGACTCTGGCAAATATCCATGTGCTGTCTGCAGGAAAGGAGTAGGATGCAATTCCATTTTTTGCAATGGCTGTCAATACTGGATGCACAAGAAGTGCACCAGCACCTGCGGCAGGCTTTACCCTGACCCATCCTTTAGATGTAGCAGATGCCTTGGCTTAGCACGTCCCACTGATGACTGGCCATGTGATCGGGTGCTTGTTGGAGAGCATGTGCGAGATGCGGTCAAGTCCTTATGCTACCTTGCCAATACCTTATGCCCCAGTGGAAGATGTGAGCTAGCTACCATCACAAGAACAAGGACATCATGGGGGAAGTTCAGAGAGCTACTAACCCCCTTGTCATGCAGGAGCTGGGCATATCATACCCGACGTCACATTTACAGTTCCTGCGTGAGGAGTGTTTGTTGTATACAAGTGAGTGTTGGGCTCTGAAGAGAGAGGATGATAGGCATCTAGAAAGGAATGAAAGAGCTATGCTACAGAAGCTGAACAGATTTTGTGTATATTGATAGATTTGAAGCATCTCCTGAAAGCAATATTTCTCAACCATGCCATTTAATTTGAACTGTTATTATGTTGAAACAATACAATATGAACTGATTTACCTTTTAACTGATAAGGGTTCACTTGAAGAATGAAAATATATCAATAACATACCTCATATTGTAAATTCACTTCTATTCTTGTGTAGATTCGGATCAATTCATTGGGGACCATAATGTCTTTTCCAGGGGGAAATTCTAGACGGACTATTAAATAATAGTCACTAATGTTCTTGTTTTTGAACTGATTCAATACCAAAATGTCTTTCTTGTTCATGTTAGACAGATTCTAGTCAAAAACTATATACAACTATTTACAAGTCAATATTTATATTTATTTCCTTTTCTTTGTTAGCAGTTTCTTCAGCTTAGAAAGCCGACTCTTTTCTTTCTGACTTTCTATACGGCTTTTCCTTGCTCTTTTGGTCTCTCTTTCAAGCACCTCTTTAGCACAAGATGCAGTAAGCTTTCCCCGCTTCTTTTATCTTCCGTATGTGCTCATGGAGATATTCACTACCGACTTTAAACTCCAGCCATCGCCAATTCCATGGATTTTTGATGCCGTTTCCCTTGTCAATGTTTTTGACATTGTCGGTCTCACCGTCCTCCCTCTGAACGATGTCCCTCCGTGACACGGACTTATCGTGAAATTCTCCTTTTCAAAACTGTTGATATCGAAAGCGTGTTTAAAGAGCACAATGGTAAAACGAAAAGAACACAAGATTCGCGACGTGGTTTGTAAGCATGGCGCAAATGCCGTAAACCGGTCTGTCGTTGTCGCAAAAGAAACCTACCCCCAAATTTTTATAGCAAAATTAGATGAATTACTAAAATGATATTTTTGGCGACCAAATTCGCGGAATTCCGCGTTTTTTCACAGCCCTGTATAATGAAGTGTTGGTTACCTTTCAGGTGTTCAGCGCATCTTCATTTTTCAGTTTATTTATTTAGTGCTTAAACCTAGCACTGGATAAGCCTCGTCTTCTCTCTTTCCCGACCGACAAAGAAACGATTGTGCGCATGCGCGGCAGAAAAGTTTTGTCACTGGATCTTCGCATGAGCTCTGACGTATGACGTCGTGTTGTCTTGACAACGTGCAATATTATAACAATACTGCACGCTCATTCTCCATTGGGTAGAGCGGCGTAACGCATGGAGGATAAGCGATATGATAACAATATTGCATGCCGTCAATAAACCCACTAGAAGGGAATCGGATACATGTTTTTATTCCATGGAAAAAGTGGCCTGTATGTATAATCATGACCATGCATATGAAAAATGAGAAATTCATAGCTTTAATGAAAGGTACGTTGTTGCTGAATAGTATCCGCTGTGGTATGTTTTCTGGTTGTACCTGTGCTCGTTCATCATCATATTCCAAACAGCCCATCCCATCCAGACGCTGCAGGTCAATCCAGCCTCTCCATATCACACACACTCCATTTAAGATCATAGGGGCCTTCAGGTACACCTGTGCACAAGCACAAAGACACACACATCGTGGTTGTAATAAATGCATACAGTGTAATATCCCATCTACAAAGTGCACTGTATACAGAATAACTTTTAAAACAATACGCCGCTGGCTGTGACCCAGACGTTGTCTAAAAACTTGGAATAAACACTCGGCTGTACGTTTAAAAAGATTAGCCAAGCACTCGATCAACCCCGAAACTGATCAACTGGAACTTGATTTAAAATTAAGGGGGATAAATGATGACACAAAAATATACCCGATGGATGTTCTTCCCAAATGTCAAAAACTACTCGATGGTTGTACCACAAATGAAAACACCCCCAGTGCGTCACATCCGGACACACAATGGCCCATTTGAATTGGAAAACATGCGGCTCGGTCTTAAAAGCTTTGGCAAAGTCAATATGAGGGCAGGCTTTACGTGCACACTGTTTTTGTGTTGTTGTTGTTTTTTTGTCCCTAGTATCATGCTGTGGCGTTAACGTTCTGTGATGAAATTGTTTATTTTTAAAGTCTAGCGTAGCGGCAGGAAAGACTACACTGACGCTCTCTTAGCAGACATGACCAAAGCCAAGTCTGAATTTATTTATACTGATCAGGGGCAACAGTACACTGGGTACATGATTACATCCATGTGTCTGCGTGTGTGTGTGTGTGAGAGAGAGAGAGAGCGAGAGAGCGAGAGCAAGAGATCTGGTGTAAATGTGCAAGACACGTTGTGGAGGAGATGGAGGTGAGATGCATGGAGAGAGGTGGGGATGAAAGAGAGACAGAAAAAAATGGGCGTGGGGGTGTTAAAGTTGGCTCTAAGCCAGTAACGTATCACGTCTCCGAACTCAAGCTGAGACAAAAGTGTGCAGTCGATCACTCCAGGACTGCTGTTTGTTTCTGTAGCAACATGGTTCATGAGAGCGAGGCCATACACACACTATACAAACTTTTGCACAGAAGCTGCCAAAACACCCAAAAACAAAACTCAGGCAAGCGTTCCAAGACAGCGGGATGAACTCGACAGAAGCACAGAGCTGCTAAAACCCAAATCACACAGCAGTGTGTGGACGGTCACTGACCACGTCTCTTCTCAGACGTACAAACAACATGGGCTTTGTCTGTCACCAGACGTCTTTACTACACCGTTTTATCGGTCTCGCTTTCTCCTTCTTTACTAGATGTGCTTCAGCTGTGAGGAAAGGATCTCCTGTTTTTCCTCTCACGAAGTGAAGTAATGACCACAAAAGGGCCAAATAAGTCAGGAATAAAACATGACAGGGCATGCTGTTAGAGTGACAATGCAAAGAGCAAAATCCTTTGTCCTGATGATGACTGTCAGCGGAACATCTTAGTGCGTCCTTGCCTGAATGCTGAATAAACATCTCCTTATAGAAAAGCTTCATCGGATCAACAATTAAAATCTACGCGGCCTTTCGATTTCATAAAATCGGTTCCCTCTGGAATTTGGTCATTGTGATATACGTTTATTTCTGTAATATCTTTAAAAAAAAAACAAAACAGACCATTCTGTGGCTGGGAAGTTAATGTGCATGAAATCGCTCGCTTCGCACAGTCAAGCAGACAGAGGAAGTCCGTGCGCGCATGCGCAGGTTTACCTTTGACCGTGCACTGACAGTTCCATCATTCTGTCGCTAAACGAACAGCTGATCACACCGAGGTGCTCGCCGACCGCCGATATTTATTTCTTAGTTTGGTTCTGTGTTTCCTTTCCTTCGTATATAACACGTCTTTTCTTCTCGCTTTCCGTTACTTTAGTCGGTCTTTCATGTTTCATTCGCACACTCACGCCCTCCATTTTTCTCTCCTGTTTCAAATTTGTATCCCACAATGCCATGCGTGAACGGGGAAAGCCCACCATGTCATGCAAGGCATAGTATCTTGTATTGCGTCATGGTGAAGCAGGAAAAAATATCTGAGAATTTAGCTCCACAAAATTAATTAGTTGTTCTATTTTTAAAAAACTAATAAAATTGAAAGTCTGTGATTCGAATTCAGTAGCTTTCAGTCCACTAAAGAAAAATTACTGGGTGTCGGGGGGAAATTCTTTTTATGACCTACACTTGAAAAATCTGAAAGGCAGTCTAGCTTTAATTGATTTATTTTCTTTACACAGATTTTGATTTTAAACTCTTCAGGCCTGATTTATTTTGTCATATAAATTCTTAAAAGTCACATGTCACATTCTTATTCTTAAAAGTAATGCATGTTATTCCTCACTATTGACTGTTGTGCTGAGAAAATACTTGTATATTTTTGCTAGACGTCACTCTGTAAGACAAATTGTTCTGTAATGTTAGTCGCCTATAACGATCAATCACTTGGGTTCGAGAAAGTTGCAGGGTTTGACACAAAACCCAGAAAGACCTACCAAAGATCCTGCAGGACATTAGAACTTTTTTTAAAATTATTTTTTTATACGAGTGTAGCCGAACTATCTTTTATAGATTCAATCTAAAAATCCTTATAATCTGATTGATTCTCTGTAATGCAATATATACAGTCGTATGCAGAAGTCTTGGCACCCTTTTTTTCATACAGACTTTGTTATAGATTTCTATTTTATGACTTATACATTATCGAATCAGTACAAAAACATTTTAGAGTCCAAACGTTCTTTGCTTTCCAGCACAAAATTAAATGTCACAGGAAAAGAAATGTTTGTATCTGAGCAGTGTATTACATAAGAGAGCACTTTTCAGATTAAAAAAGAAAACATAATGAAGGCTGCTGGGTTTTGGTGCAAAATGAAGA
>JAODLJ010000027.1:62107105-62117679 GCA_027576115.1 Cathorops melanopus
CTGTCCCTACTGTTTACAGCGAGGATGGAGTGCTGATGAACATCTGGTTTGTAAAATTCAGTCCCTTTTCAGTTTTGATTTGTGGTTTCCTTCTGTCATCAACTAAAGTGCATGAGCTGTCATAAATCCACCTTCGGGTTTGTGGGGAAACACAGGGAAGATTTATATTCTGAAAAAGAGAGTTATCAGAATGTCTACATTATTAGTCTTGTGTATACTCAGATCACTCACACACACTATTTATCCATTATCTGTTCCTCTTATCTGTCAGGGACATGGGGTGAAGTTGGAGCTAATCCCAACTGACTCTGGGTGAGAGGCGGGGTTCACCCTGGTGGGTCACTAATCTATCACAGGATGACACAGAGATGAACAACCATCTCACGTGCGCGCGCACACACACACACTCTTCTGGGGGATTTAGAGGAACCAGTTGACCAAATCCACATATGTTTGGACTGTGGGAGGAAACCAGAGAACCAGGAAGAAACTCACACAGACACAAGGAGAGAACATGAGAACTCCACACAGAAAGACCACAGTTGGTTGGAGGTTTGAACCCAGAACCTTCTTACTACAAGGCCACAGTGATAACCACTGCACCACCATACAGCCCGCACTCTATCTATCTATTAGTATGGAAAACTACAAGCTGTTAACAAGGAAACCCTTCACTCTGCCTTTGTAGATTTCTTAATATTGGTTTGTTCAAAAAGGGCACAAAAGGGAATTTAAGGAGGCAGGTTTGCAAAAAAAAAATCAAAGGTGCGTTTTATTTGCTTTAACTTGAGCTTTTCAGTGACTTTATTGCTCAACACACACACACACACACACAGAGTTCTGTGAAGCTCAGCTCTCTCATGGCTCTCGTCTTTCTCCTCTTGATCCTTTCTGCTCCTCAGGGCAACACACTGAGTAACACAATCCATCCCAGGTGAAGCTCCTCGTCACTCATCTGTCCCACTTCATTCTCCACCCAGCACTTGACCACGCCTCCGTTTCCACAATGAACAATGCAATTTTACAGAATTACAAAATTAACAATTAAAATATCAACAAACCATTTACACAGAATGAACCAAACTGCACTCAGCTGACCTGCTGTCACCTGAACCGAACCAAACCGAACCCTTTCTCCTGGTCCGCATGGACTCAAACTGGGTGCTCGCTTTAGCAGTATCAAACGCAGGGGATCGCTGCAGACTGACATTAGGTTTTGCATCTCTGCCTCGAACAGATGACATCTTATGGCTGTTTTAATGTAGTTTTGGCCCTTGGTGTTCTGATCTGTCAAAAAGACTGAAGACCTTCAGATTTTTGCATCATTGTTAAAAAAATTCACGTAAAATGATGTAAAATATTTGGTTAACGCGACCCCTGATCCAAACAGTTAAAGATGGATAGCTTACATTTTTCTAATTAACTCTGTTGTATTTGTTTCCAAGACTTTTGCAGAGTCACAATCCATAAAGCGATGTAAAGTTCCCTTATATTTAAATTCCACATTTTATACAGATGTGTGAAAGACTCGGGTTAGATTTGTGTAATTGTATTGGATGAACGAACTGATAAACACTGTTGTATTATCTGTTCTCAAACACACTCCTCTTCATCACCACTCAATGTTAGATTTTTTTTAATAATGTGAGTCTTTTGATGCATCGACAAATTTTCTGTAAAAAAATAAATGTATCTTTCAGAAGCGGGATGTTTCACTGCCGTTTGATCAACAGTGATTAGTGAAGGGGATGAGCAGGAATGGATCATCATAAGCCCTTTGAGCAGTAAGTGCTTTATCCGGGTCAGGATCTGGAGTCTGTCCTGGGAACACTGGGCATGTGGTGGGAACACCGGTACACTGACAGAAGTTTCATAACATTAACTGTACAATTGGTTCACAAGCATTTTGTTCATTAATACATTTAAAAATTATAATGTTCAGGGTTCTCACAGGTCATGGAATATTATGGAATTTTTTTTATAAGTCTATTCCAAACATTTAAAGTCAGGAAATTTGAGAATTATTTTGGGCCAAGTTCTGGAATATTAGGGAATTTTGTTTGTAGATCATTTTAAATTTTAGTTGCCGTTTATCAAAACGTAAACTTTTTTATGCTGTATTTTTGTCCATCAGGTTTTTTCATTAAACCGTGAAAACTAAAGTTTGTACTGAAAACATTTATGAACTTGTAAACTGCTGGGTTTAAAACACTGGGGCTGGTTTTTGTTTGGGCAGCCTGTTTTTCTGTTCATCACAGGTCGCAGAAATTCAGCTTTTTAGTCAAAAACAAAGCCAGGAACTTTGACTTGGAGTAAGAACCTGAATGTTGGTAAATCACTGTGGTGTAAGAAAAATACACTCCTTTCTCGAACAAAATACTCAACGGTAAAGTTTGCTCATCTCTAAATTATTAATATAGTAACAGCTGGAGCATTTGCAGGATCTTCATTTCCCATTTGTGTATTTATTTAAACAAATATATTACTTTTGTATTCATGGCTCTAACTGTAATTTGGGCCTGTAGATTCCTTATTTGTGGCTCAACTAAACACACACTCCTGCACAGGAAACACCAGTGTGTCCACTTTCAAGACAGAGGACTTTGTGGTGTGTGCAACTGATGGTGTTTCCTTTTCAATGAATGGGGTGCCAATACTTTGTGCAGCACCACAGATGGGCTCAAGGTGGTATTCAGAAAAGTGCACAGTGCCGTGTGTGTGTTTAGTAATGTTGGGACACGGTGCATTCAGAAGCTGCACGTCAACAACCAGCACACACACACACACACCCACAGGTGTTCTGTACATACTGTTTAATTATAGATGTTTGTCCACCAGTTACTTCCACTCTCTCTCCCACACACACACACACACACTCTGTACAGTAACACACACCATCTCACAACACAAATCAAAAACAAAACTGAATAAACTCACTTTTGATCCATTTCCTTTTTTACAGCACACACACTTTCTCTCCATCACTCAAGCATATTTAACCCTTTCCACCTGCGTTCACACTCTCTGAACTTGAGTTCATTGCTGGTTGCCATGGTTACACCAGGCTCTATATATCTCTCTCTCTCTCTCTCTCACACACACACACACTCCTGACCTGTGTGTATGAGAAATACACTTATATACACACTAGTTTTTGTCCCCCTCTCTGGCGGGGTGAACGAGCCTCACCCTCTCTCCCATACTCCAGATGTGTTGTTTTCACTCCAGCTGTGCTGCTGCTCGTTGACCATTGGTCAGTTCTCTCGATAATCGTTTTATTTCAGAGGCTGTGATGCTGAGCCTCCACGATGAGGAGGGATGGAGGAGCTGGGGCGCCACCTGCAGGAGGGTTAAAGGGACAAAGCCGAATATTCTCACATATTTGGTCCAGGAAGTGTTGCCATGGTAACGGCTCTTTTGCGTCTCCTCTTCCTTTTCAGCATCTACCCCTTGCATTTAATTCGGCTTTACACTGTTTTTATATGCGATTTGCACATTTTAACATGTTCTGAAATCATTCTGTAATGTTTGGTCTTTTTAAAAAGTGCTACATAACAATTATAATAACAATAATAAAATTACTTGTTTTAATTTGTGTAAATTAATATGAGCGTGCTAATGTCCTGTGTTCCTGGTGTAAATTTGCCAGTGAATTTGTCTCGCGCTCTCTCTCTCTCTCTCGAGATGTCCCCGTCCTCAGCCAGTGGACACCAGGAGTGCAGCCGGTGTCCGCTCACTCACTCGCTCACTCCTGACCGAAGCCCTCGGTCTCCTCGATGGCGAACAGAAGTTTCTCACGCAGCTGTTCCATGTTCTTATATGGCGGCAGATCCAGGCGGTTGAAGCTGGAGGGGGACGAGAAGATGCACAGATTTTACCACCGAGCAGAGGGGATTATTTAGACGCCACACCTCTGTACGTCTCCACGGTTTTAGGACAGAAATTTCAAGTTGTATCTCTTCTCCCATATATATATAAATTTGTGTACAATGACGGAGTCTTCAAAAGGCAAAACATTATTATTATTATGTATAATTTTTCTTCATCATGTCACCTCAAGACATCACAACAGCTCCTAAAACTTAATTAAGAGTAAAAATTAAGAGAAATAAATAGAAGACGTCACAAAACCCAAGCACTTCTTAAAAGTGACACAGTGAATCAACATGATAAAGGAGTAGGCACTTATGAGTTAATTAAACCGTATCTCCAAACTGAAGAATTATCACTATGTTTTGACATTTATGAGCACTGTCTTTCATTTTGCTCTGCCAATTTTTCAGAATTTGCAAGCTGATGTTATATCGAAGAAGTAGAAATCTCATCATGACATCACGGACATTATTTCATCTTGTTACTGTAAATGTGTTGAGTATTTTGTATACTTTATATTTACATGAATAAAGAAACTGTTCTCGTTGAACTCTCAGAAAACGGTGTTACTCCACTCCAGTTTGTAGCACAGTTAGAGTTACAGACTACGTTCCTCCGAACACATTAATAAGAATATCGACCATGAGAACCAGTGGCAGAAGTTTAGATGAGTGTGTGTGTGCACAGCGTACACCTGTTGGTGATGTGTGGTGCTGTGAATAAACCATGTAGAGATGTTTTTAAATCAGCGTGGGCGTGTCTGTCTCTCACCAGGTGTGGCTCCTCGGCAGCCATGTTTCCTTGCCCACTTTGTCAATACAGAACTTCTGTGGTCCATTGCTCCCTGAGGATAAGTAGACAGGACCACAGTGAGGATCTCTAAAGGTTTACTCAAAGGTCTTTATTAAGAGCTCTTTACTTCCTGCAGTGATCACATGACAGGAAGAAGACTGATAAATGAGCGTTACATGACGCTGCTCTGCCATTTTTAATGTCATTAACTGCTGAGATTAATGAGATGGAATGAAATGAGATCATTTGAGGACCTTTGTGTTTATAAAACCTTGCTGGATACCTGGTGAGGTAGTGCATGCCGCTGTACTGAGAGAGCACGTGAGGTTATAGAATGCACCAACAATGAAATATTTATTATTAGATATGCACTGGACCTATCAGCTCGGAGAATCCTCCCACAGGCAGGCGGCACGTTCCTGTGACAAACTGCAGCAGCCGAATCCTTTTCTCATTGTCCATCTCTTTCACCACCTACAGCAACACACAACTCATTAGCCTCAGCTAAGCTAACTGGTCATCCAGTACAGTTGGATACGGGGCAGTGTTGTCATGTTATGGCCCCAAACAGCCCCACCCCCATCTGACACAATCACGTTTTTGCTTTCTGACCGAACAGCACTGTATCTGTAAACATGTTAATCATTCTGATTGATTGGGTCTATTGCATTCACACACACACACACACACACACACACACACTTACCTGCCAGAACCAGTGGATCTGTTTGCTGTTCTTGGTGTAATGGCGATAGATGGTGTTCTTCTGCCAGTCGCTCAGATCGATCTCCTGCATCCCACACAGCATCAGCTACACACACACACACACACACACACACACACACACACAGGGTCAGACGCTTATCAGAGTTGGTGAGTATGTAAAACTCAGATATCTCTATGATAGCTCTAAATGACTGAAGCTTAGTGTGTTAATAGGCGTGGCCTTGTTAGCTCCACCCACCTCCAGCTCTTTCTCGTCAAAGTAACGAAGCCATTCGAGTGGAACAACTTCATTAAAGCCGTCTAGAAACGCTTTGGTCTGTTCCTCCACTCCCCGCGAGAACCGCCAATCTGTCAGCAAACTTACACACACACACACAAATATTAAACCCAACTAAATCTAATATTAGTCATAGCCCAATGCTTATCCTAATCCCAAACCAAGTGTAATCCTTACAGTAATTCCTATCCTTAAACCTAACCCGACATTAATCCCAACTCTAACTCAACACCAGTCTGAAAACTAATCCCAACTCACCTCATCTATAATCCTAACACTAGTCCCAATTTCATTTAATCCTGTAATAAGGACAGAGCATCATGAGGAGCATGAATGCTGCTTGGGGGAGCAGGGGCGTGTGTTTGGCAGAGGGGAAGGGTTAATGAAAGTAGAGGTGGAGTCAGTACCTGATGTACTCCTCCTTGTTGTCCTGGGTGACGAGCAGATTCTCACCATCGTCCTTCAGCGAGTGTGTGGACACCTTCCCCAAAATCTCCATGTCCTGTGCAAAATACAGCTCAACTCCACACTCCTCCACATCATTTTCCCTGTGTGCGCGCACACACACACACACACACACACACACACACACACATCTAATAAACAGTGTGAAATTTTAACCTGTATGCATTGGCACTCAAATGACATCCTGAAACTAGTTAAAGTCACATGACCAACATCAGCATGTGATGATGTAAATAGGAGTTTGATGATATGTGTGTATATATATATATATATATATAAAGATGAAGGTCATTACTCTGAGGGCAACAGGGATTAAAGTTCCTCAAAACTGAAACTTTAAACTACACACAGTACAGAGACCCAGACTAAGCCCCGCCCCTCATACACAGCTGTCATCAGGAAAAAAGCTTCACATTTTGACTTTATAAATAATCTGTCTTGAATAATACAGTGTCAAAGTATTAATAACACTGGCCTGGGCTTCTCTACAGCTTCACTCTCATAAACAATACAAAGATCTATGAATATACCTAAATAAACCATCTAAACAAACCCCCACAAGTCCTCTGAATCTGAAGCTCAGAGTTTATCATCCTCTAGTGATTAGCATATTCTGGCATACTGGGCCGCGATTAGGTCGGAGCCCCGGAGCCTATTTGGTATCACAAATTGTTGATAAGATTTGTGTATTTGATAAGACAGGGCGAAGGTGGAGCTAAAGATGGAGATGTAGAAGTGAGGGAGTGGAGATCGAGGTGAGGAGAGAAACATGGGGTGGAAATGAAGATGAAGTGGAGGATGGATGGGAGGAGGGTGGAGATGTATAGGTGCGGATGGAAGTGAAGGTGAAGGTGAGAAGGTAAGGATGTAGGTGAACATGGAAGTAAGGGAGACGGTGA
This sequence comes from Cathorops melanopus, assembly GCA_027576115.1. NCBI lineage: Eukaryota > Metazoa > Chordata > Actinopteri > Siluriformes > Ariidae > Cathorops > Cathorops melanopus. The sequence goes on from JAODLJ010000027.1 coordinate 62,114,138, forward strand.
TGAGGTAAAGAAGGTGTGTTGAGGTGCAGGTGAAGGAGAGAGCGTAAGGACACTGACTTGACCCAGAGGATAGAGTTGTAGAACTCGGGGTCGATGGACTCCAGATCCTTCAGCGTGGGTTTTTTATTCAGCATGCGCTTGTAGAAGGGCAGAGTGAAGCCTGTATCGATAAACTTCCCATGATAGAGTGCCTGTATAAACAGACACACACACACATTTCAGAAAGAAATTAAATAATTACAATCAAATAAAATACGCCAAATTAAAGAGATGAAAAATGTAAGATATATTCCCAGCAGTTATAAAGCTGATGATTAAAAAACAGAACTTGACACCTGTTTAACTATAAGCCAATACCAAACCTCCTCTTTATCTCCAAGACACTATAAGAGGTTGAAGCTCAGGAGCTAAATCTCATACTAGCATAGAAATAACATTTATGTAATCTCTTAGTTAGGATTTAGACTTCATCACAGTACTGAGGCAGCGCTGGTTAAAGTAGTAAATGACTGAATACTCTAGTGTTCCACAAGGTTCTGTTTTAAGCCCACTGCGCTTTTCTCGATAAATGCTACCTCAGGGTACAATTACTCAAACACATAGCTATATGTTTCAGCAAAGCCAAACAAAAGACTTAACAATGCTGACAAAGCCAGACAAAAGACACCAGCTTAATAACGCTGAGGAATGTGTAAAAGACATGAGACACTGGATGCTGAGTAAGTTCCTCCTACTCTTCTGACAAGACTGAAGGACTTGTACTCGGACCACATGCAGCTAGAAGTTAGTTTTCTGATTCCACAGTAACTCTGGATGGCCTTTCTGTTTCTTCACGTGCAGCAGTAAAAGACCTCGGAGTGATTATTGACCCCAGTCTTTCATTCGAAACTCATGCAGATAATATTACAAGGACAGCTTTCTTTCATCTCAGAAATATTGCTAAAATAAAAAAAAAATAATCATGTTATAGAAAAACTAATTTGTGCCAGGTTGGATTATTGTAATGCCTTGCTTAGTTATGAAACTCTTCTCTCAGGTAAAAGTGTAGATTACTGTTAAAAGAGTTGTAGAAATGAAATGGAGCTGAAGTGAATCGGAGGACAGAGAAAAGAGCAGTGTGTTGAGGAATGTATGTGTGTGTGTCCAAAACTACAGACTAAATATAGTGTGTGCGCTGGCGGGTGTGGGCTGGGTGCGGTGCTGAGCTCATGCAGAACGAGAGGGTGAATGTGTGTGTGTGTGTGTGTGTGTGTGTGTGTGTGTTGGGTGGAGGGGCCCCCAGACTTAGCTAGGTTTAACGGAGATGTGAGGGGGGAGGAGGGAGAGGGGAGCTACGGCGAATAAAGCAGCTATTCACTCCGTAACTAACAGACACACACACACACACACACACACACACACAGATTCTGTTTAACGTAACTGTGGCTTTGCTAAAAGATTAGCTTTTACTGTTTGAGGGTGTGGCCTAATCTGGGGCGGGGCTAACTTCAGGACCGTCATTTGTAAAAGGGTGGAAACAAAATAATATAAACAGAAGCACTGAAAAGTATTGAATCAGAAACACTTTGAGATTTGTATATATAAGAATAAATGAATAAGAAAAAATACACTTTGGAAAATTGTTTGAAAATTTTTATCCTCTGATGTTTAATGAAAAACATACAGGAAAAAAATGGATTTCTTAAAACCTTATCTTGAACCAGAACAGGACACTAGAGAACAGAGGAACTGTGGGTAATGTTTCTCACCATGGCGATAAAGCGTCCAATGAAGCGGAAGTAGGTGAGGTGGTCAGGGTTTATGGAAGAGGCGGGGTTTATCTGCAGACAGTAGTTATTTTTACCGGCGTACTCAAACAGACAGTACATCGGGTTCAACACCTCATGGGACAGCAGGAAGAACCACTCCCTGTGGAGACAGACAGACGGAGGGAGACACAGACAGAAACAGCCAGACAAGGAAGATGCCAACAGACAGGGAGAGACAGACAAATATAGGAACAGACAGATGTGGCAGACAGACAGATAGGGGAGAGGTGGACAAACAGAGAGAGAAAGAGAGAGAGAGAGATAAGAAGGAGAAAAATGTTAACACATTGATAATAACCAGTAACTTGCAATCAGTCCAAATTAAGGAGGCGTGGCCTCAGTCAGTCTCAGTAAAGGAGGCGCGGCCTCCGTCAGTCTTCATGAAGGAGGCGTGGCCTCTGTCAGTCTCCGTGAAGGAGGTGTGGCCTCCGTCAGTTAATGAAAATGAATACAAGCATGAAATGCATGACAGAGATTAATTTATAGACACACACACACACACACACACACACACACACAGAGAGAAATGCAGCACATGTAGTGAATGAAGCGGAACGAACCCACCACCAGGCCGATGACCTTTCTGACCCTCATTTATAGGGGTCGTTTAGGGGTCAGAGGTCACAGCGCAGACACCCCCAGCATCCTGTCCGTGGTTCTACCCTGTGGTAGAACAGCATGATCTAACCTACCATAGGGTAAAACCACTGACACGACACTGGAGACACGGAAACACACACATGGAACACACACAGTAAACACACACTATGTACACACCACCACCAGGACACTGAAAAAGACAAGTCCCAGCACCGGGCCAAACACATGAACCCAAACACCAGCCAGCACAGATATAACACACTATAATGCAGATAGTATGACAGACACAAACACAGCTAATGCTAATGCTAACTTGCCTGGCGATGCCACCGTAGTCAAGCCCCTCCTCTCCTCTCATTATGATGTAGAGCCTCCTGCGCAGGTCATATGGCTTCATGTTCATAATCTGAGGAGAGAACAGGATTACTCATCATACACACGCGTGTGTGCGCATGCATGTGTATGTATGATGAGTAATACACACATATGTGCGCGCACAGATTTACACCCTGATGTGCATGTAGGTATGTTACCTGCTGGAATGAATCCTCAAACAGAGTCTGTCTTGAAACTGAAATCTTTACATGACTGGGCAGAGCATTGGACTGGAGAGAGGAAGAGACAGAGACAGATTTAAAACATAAAATTCTTACATTTATATAAACGCATAAGAATTTGTACACTCCCTGACTTACATGGCACAGGAAGCGGAACTGATGATATTTCCATCTGAAGCTGCGGTCATATGCACCTGGAGATCCACCCTGTCTAGAGCTACACACACACACACACACACACGTTGTCTGTTATTGATATACTTTAAATCAGCATGGATCTGTGCAGTAAGGACTACAGCTGGACAGAATGGGCTCTAGCATGGACCTCCACAGGGAGGATTACGGTGGGAAGCCATGTGCCCCATCATGGAGCTGTGCATGGAGGACAACAGTGGAGCAGCATGGGCGCTAACATGGAGCTGTGCAGTGTTGAATATAAAGAAAAAGGATGGGCCTCAACTTGAATGACCATCATAGGACAGCATGGAGCTGTGCAGTGAGGAATATAGTGGGACAGCATGGGCCCCAACATGGAGCTACGCACTGAGGACTCTAGTGGGACAGCATGGCCCACACC
>JAODLJ010000027.1:62692544-62702608 GCA_027576115.1 Cathorops melanopus
ATTAAATAGGAATCTAGGATTATTTTTGTTATCTTCTATTAGGGAGGAGAGATATGTTGATCTCGCAGCACTAAGAGATTTTCTATACTTCAGGAAGCTCTCCTTCCATGCTAATTCAAACACTACCAATTTTGTTTGACACCATTTACATTCCAATTTTTGAGTGGTCTGTTTTAAAGAACTCCTGGTTCAAGAGGAGTGAGCAGGTGTAGGAGGAGGTTCACCAAAGGCTGGATCAGGTCAACAGCAAGTACAAACAATACGCAGACTAACATCAAGGGGAGACTCCTGAGTATGCCCCAGGTGACCGAGTGTGGGTCCACTAAGGATCTACAAGGGCCAAACACCTGCCAGAAGCTCCAAGCCCGATACATTGGTCCATATAAAGTAATCTGCAAAGTTAACAAAGTCTCCTATAAGTTGGGACTCCCACCTCACTGCAGAATGGCTCCCACATTCCATGTGCCATGCCTGAAGCCTGCTATCCAAGGCCCCCTAGCCACTAACAAACTCATCCAAGAACCTCCCCCCTCCCTGGGACTAGAAGGAGACCCAATATACCAGGTACACAAAATCCTCAATTCTCGGCACAGACAAGGGCAACTAGAATATTTAGTGGACTGGGAAGGGTACGGCCCAGAGGAATGCAGCTAGGTAAACTCCCAAGACATCTTAGACTGACTCCTTACCCAGGAATTCCAGACTGAACACCCAAACAAGCCAGCACCAAGAAAAAGAGGTGGTCCAAAGAATAGAGATCGCTCCCAGAGAAAGCGCCTGGGGGGTTTGTCAGTAATAGCACTGAAAACCTGAGTTTGGAGCAGCCTCCAAACATGGCCACTCCAGGCTACAACAACCAAACACCACAGTGCCCCTCATCTCCAGAATACTAGTATAAAGGAAAATATAATGTTTAGAGAATTTTTAGAGTAGTGATTTTTAGAAAAGTGCGTTTCAGAAACACGGTGTCTCATGTTTATATAAGATGAAGAATGTTGTTTTTGTGTCACACTGTTCTGTTCTGCAAGGTTATTGTAAGCATGTGTATGTGCAAAGATAGCCTGTAGTTGTCAGCAGAGATAAAGATAGCAGAGAAGATGCCCTGACCATGAGAGTAGATAAACAAGGGAGCATCTGATATGCAAGTTATGCTAAGCTGTATAAAGAGTGTGTATGATAACAAGAGGGCACTTCTCTGGGTGAAACACTCTGGGAAGCCTACTTTTGCAAAAGTATAATAAAGTCAGATTTCTGCTTGCTTTTTCCTAACAGTCTCAAGGTGTTGATTTATTATGATTTTTCCACCACATTAGGAAGTGCACCTGTTTCCCATTTCCCTGTAATTACTTCCCTTTATAAGCCCAGCATCCACACTCACTGCGAAATATCATTCTGTGTCTCCGTGCCTGATCATACTAAGCCTTCTGACTTCCTGCCTGATTACCAGTGCTTTTGACTTTGTTTACATTTATTTTTAACTTCATTTGCTCGCCTACCCTTTGACGTTCTGTTTGCAAATTGACCGACCCTTGCCCATCCCCGACTATGACTTCAGATTGCTGTTTTGGATTTGGTTACCAGTTTGTGACACACCTGCTCTCCCCTGCAATTACATCCATAAGTGCCTACACCCTGACATAGTAAAATCAACATAGTTGTGAAAATTATACGTCTACAGTTTAGAATGTATATATTAATTAACAATGCTGTACTTGCCACTTTAAATTAGTTGATGCAATTCAGGAAATATCAGCATGCATGGTCATGTACAAGCGTTCATCACTATGACTGTCACTTTTTTATATCAAATGATGAATGTGAGACCATATATCATAATTCCAGATTTTACAACTTAGAACATGGAACCCATGGTGGCAAACCACCCAATTTTGTAGGCGAGAAAAGGTTATGGAACAGATGGTCTTTAAATAAAAACATTTAATATTTGGTTTCATGTCCCTTGCTTGTGATAACTGCATCAAACTGGTGACCCACTGACATCACCGAACTGTTGAATTGTTCTTTTCTGATGCTTTTCCAAGCTTGTATTGCTGCTTCTATCTGTTGTTTTTTTTATTTTGGGGGGTTTCTCCTTTTAGGCTTTTCTTCTGGTGGTCCGGTGATTGATTTTCCAGTCTAAAACCTTCCATTATTTCCATTGATTAAGTCCTTTGTTGTCATTGCAGTGTGTTTTGGGTCATTGTCTTGCTGCATGAAGTTTCTCCCAATTAGATTGGATGTATTTCTCTGTAAGTTGTCAGACAGAATGCTTCTGTAGACTTCCAAATTCATTCAGCTGCTACCATCATGAGTTCCATCATCAGTAAAGATTAGTGAGTCCATTCCAGAAGCAGCCATGCAAGCCCAAGCCATGACATGACCTCCACTGTGCTTTATCAATGAGCTTATATGTTCTACCTCATAAACAGATCCTTTCTTTCTCCACACTTTGGCCTTTCCATCACTTTCTTAGAGGTTCATCTTTGTACATGTACTGTATTAGTTGTTATATCACTTGATCACTTGATCACTTGTTATGATCACTTGAAAAATGGGTGGGTTCAAGCAAAAGGTGCCATGCTCTAAGTTGTTTAACATATCTAGAAATGAAAACTGAAATTCTATTATCTCTTATTCATATATAGCCAAAACAAAAGAACTGGCCTTGCCTTTCCAGTACTTTTGGAAGGGACCTTTGCATAGATATAGAGGACAGTTGTATGGACATATGGAAATATGGACATATGGATGGACACACTGATTGACTGACATTAATTGATAGCCAGAAAATGAGCCTTGGGTTCAGGAATGTGTAAGCAACATCTCTACATCTCTGAAATGTTCAGGTTCTATTTAAGGACTCTGGCTGCTGCATTTCTGACTAACTGGGGCTTGTTTATGCACCTACGGGAAAATTCAGACAGCAAGATATTATTGTAGTTCACCCTCACAAACAAAACAAAAGCAAGTAATAATTTGTCTGCTTTATTTTTTTAGCAAGCCTGAGGCAGCAGTGGAAATTAAATCCTCACTGAGATGGAATGAGGAAGAAGTCTTGGAAAGAACCAACTGAAAAGGGATTTCACCCTATTCTGAGTCATGCTTGATCGTGAGTATTTGATAATTACTCTAAATGATTCCAAGTGTATTTACTCTTATACTCAGTTAGGTCATTATTAGAGACCTAGTCTACATGCTGATGTTGAGAAATGCCACATCTCCCAAACAACTACCTGCTGGCATTAAAGAACCAGGACCCTAAAGACCCTAGACACACCTCTTAGTGGGTTTATTCCAGACTTCCTTGAATCAGAAGGTAACACCACCACACTGGTTCTGGTCAGTCAATTCTCTGAAGCTTGTCTGATTCCTCTTCCAGGTCTGCCCTGAATGTGTTCCTCTAATTCAGTTTCCTAGGATATATTGTTTCTCAATGTGAGCACAAGTTTCAAGTCCAGACTCCCTCTACCCATTGATGGAAAAGTAGGGTGTCATTATCAGCAACACCTTGGGTCGGTTAGCACTGTTGACTCATAGCAAGAAGGTTCTGGGTTCGAGCCCAAATTTTCCAAAATGCAATAAAAACAAAAATCTGTGATTTTATTAAGTCACATGAACCTTTATTTATGTAACTGACAAAAGGACAAAGAAAAGATTTTCAATGGTTTTACTGATCAAATTTATTGTATTTTGGAATGATAAAGTTAGAAATTGCCTGGGACACAATAAAAAAAAGTTGGGACAGAGGCATTATTACCATTGTGTTATAGCACCTTTTCATTTTAAAAACACTTTTTAATAGTATGGGATGTGTGGATACTAATTTTTGCAGTTTTCCAATTGGAATTTTTTGTCAATTCTTGCTTGATACACAACATTAGCTGCTCAGCAGTACATGGTCACCGTTGCCTGATTCTCCAATTTATACATTCTCAACAGGAGACATATCTGGCCTGGTAGCAGGCCAGTCAAGCACATATACTCTGTGTCTATGAAGCCACGCTGTTGTAGCCCATGCAGAATGGGTCCTGGTATTGTTCTGCTAAAATAAGCATGGACGTGACATAGATTCATCAAGTCAATCTCTCTTAAACCCAAATATATGCCCCAATATATCAATGGTACCTTCACACACATGCAACTCACCCATGCCGTGGGCACTGATGCCCTTCATACCATCACAGATGCTGGCTTTTGCACCTTTCTCTGATGATAAACTGGATGGTCATGTTTACCTTTGACACTGAGAAATTAATGTCCAGTTTTCCTGAAAACAAGCTGAACTGTGGATTCATCTGACCACAGCACATGTTTCCACTGTTTCAGTCCATCTGAGATGAGTTTGGGCCCAGAAAAATTGGAGGTGCTTCCGTATAGAATTGATGAATGGCTTCCTCCTTGTGTAAAACAGTGTCAGGTTGCATTTCTGGATACAGCAGCGGACTGTGTTAAGTGTCAACTGTTTTCTCCCGAGCCCATGTAACTATATTTGTCACATTAGCATGATGGTTTCTCAGGTAGTGCCGCCTGAGGGTTCGAAGGTCATGCACATTCAATAGTGGTTTCCCTTATGTACTGAGATGTCTCTGAAACTTTTCACAATAATATGGACTGTAGATTTTGAAAGACCAAAAATCTTACATTGAGAAATGTTCTTTTTGAATTGACGAACAATTCACTCATGAATTTTGGCAGAAAGCAGTGAGCCACACCCCATGCTTGCTTGCAAAGACTGAGCCTTTGGTGTTGCACCTTTTATACCCAATCATGTGACCAATTAACCTGCTGAATGTGGAATCTTCCAAAATGGTGTGACTTGAATATCCTATTTTGCCTCTGTCCAAGCTTTTTTTTTTTTAGTGTGTTGCATCAAATTCTAACTTTGTGTACACACACACACAAAGCTAGATTTTAACTACCCATGTACACAGTTTAACCTAATTCCAAAAAGTGTGGGAAACTGTGTACATGGATAGTTAAAATCTAACTATAATATATACCGTATAATTGCAGCATGTCTTGCCAGATGGCAGTAGGTACCATTTTTATGATGGCCTTTGGTATAACCCAAAAGCGAGCAGAACTCGCAATCTCCCAGTTGAGAGGTAGACACGCTAACCATTAATATACAGCTCTGGAAAAAAAATTAAGAGACCACTGCAAAATTATCAGTTTCTCTGGTTTTACTAATTATTGGTATTTGTTTGAGGAACATGAACATTTTTGTTTCATTCCATGAGCTACTGACAATATTTCCCCCAAATTCCACATGAAAATATTGACACTTAGAGCATTTAAATGCAGAAAATGACAACTGGTCAAAATAACAAAAAAGGTGAAGCATTTTCAAACCTTCAATAATGCATAGTAATTGAGATCATACTCAAACAATACTTAGGATTTGAGTATATACCTAAGTTTGAACTTAGGATGAGTTCAGAAATCAAAATTTGATGGAATAACACTGATATTTAAATCACAGCTTTCATGTATCTTGGCATGCTTTCCACCAGTCTTTCACAGTGCTCTTGGGTGACATTATACCACTTCTGGTGCAAAAATTCAATCAGCTCAGCTTTATTTAATGTCTTGTGACCATCCATCTTCCTCCTGATCACATTCCAGAGATTTTCAGTGGGGTTCAGGTCTGGAGATTGGGCTGGCCATGACAGGGTCTTGATCTTGTGGTTCTCCATCCACACCTTGATTGAGCTGGTTGTGTGGCATGCAGCATTGTTCTGCTGGAATACACAATCCTCAGAGTTAGGGAACATTTGTCAGAGCAGAAGGAAGCAAGTTTTCTTCCAGCATAACCTTGTACACGGCTTGATTCATTTGTCCTTCACAAACAAAAATCTGTCTCAGTTCGGCCTTGGTGAAGCACCTCCAGATCATCACAGATCCTCCACCAAATTTCAAAATGGGTGTGAGACACTGTGGCTTGTAGGCCTCTCCAGGTCTCCGTCTAACCATTAGATGACCAGGTGATGGGAAAAAGCTGAAAATTGGACTCATCAGGTAAGATGACCTAACTGCAGCCCTCTCCAGTTCAAACCTTAGGGTTTTTAGTAAACTTCAGTCTGGCTCTTCTTTGCTTCTCATTGATGAAGGGCTTTTTCTAACTTCACATAACTTCAGCCCTACCTGGAGGAGCCTGTTTTGAACCATCCTTGCTGTACACTTAACCCAAACTGCCATTTGCCATTCGTTTCTAGGTCACTTGATGTTATCCTATGGTTGTTGAATGACATTTGAAGGAGTTGACGAGCATCCCAGTCAGTGGAGAGTCATTTTCATCGTCTGCCAGTGTGTAACTTTGTTGTCCCCAATGTCTGCTGCTTGACCTTGTTCTGATGAATTGCCATCTTTGAAATTTTGAGGATGGAAGCAACCTGACGCTCACTGTATCCTTCTGTCAGTAAAGCCAGAATTGAACCCTTCTTTTTCTCACTCAAAACTTTTCTTTTTAACTCTTTTGGCATGATGAATATATATTTTCCAGTATTCCAATTAAATTTAAGGTCCTACTAGCACTGTTTTTGCCATCCAAACTGGTCCTATTGCAAGAGGATCATGATGACCACGGCAGTGGTTTTTATACTTTTTCTAATTAAATAAGATTTGGTTCAGGTGATCACCTAATCAATACCTCATTAAATAAAATGAATGGAGTAGTAAGGCATCTCCTCCCCTCCACTAGCCTGGGGTGGTGCCTTGAGCAAGCACAAGCAACCCCTCGCTCCCCCTGGCCAGGGTTACAACCAAAGGCTGGACTCAGCAGACTGCGCAGAGGAGACCACCACCTGGTGGTTCAGTGGGCAGGAAGGTGGACCCAGCATTGCATTTGTGGAGCACAATCAGGGCACAGTGCAACACACAGAACACTGTTGGCCATCCACTACATCCTGACCTAACTCCAGCCATCTTGATTCTGTCTTGCCCCTGGACCCAGTTAGGTCGAGATGAGAGAGTGAGACTGATGACTGCACAACTCTCCCTCACTCTAATCCAAATCACACGCAAGTCATAACTTCAAATTCAAGTCCTGTGGCAATGGGCAAGTGGTGAAGCAGCAGGTGCACGAACCTGCACACAGGCAGCCCAGGGCATAGGGTCGCTCTCTGCTGGAACAAAGCAACAGCGGAGTTCGTCAGCCCGCTGGGTGTCTGAGCAGCTCTGTTTAGGATTACTCACTTCCATGAAAGAAGAGGCTAGAAGAGGTGCCCCAAACATAGCCTGCTCCACCTCACCCTGGCCAGCTCACTGCGGCTGGTGGGGATCCCGCTCAGTGGTCAAATTACAACAAATAAGAAAATAAATAAAAAAGTGAAGGTATTCAACCTTGGCATGTGGAACGTGTGCATTCTACTTGGGGCTGGACTTCCCAGTGTTAACACTCTTCTGCAGAAAGCCCAAGCCAGATGGATCAGCCATGTTGTCAGGATGCCAGACAGTCAACTACCCAAACAGTTATTGTTTGGAGACCTGTGCCAAGATAAGTGCTTATCTGGGGGGCAGAAGAATGCTTCAAGAACAATCTCAAAGTGTTCCTCAAAACCCAAGAAATTGATCTCAACTCCTGGCACAATCACTTGCTCAGGATTGTCCAGCATAGAGAGTGAAGTTCAAAAGTGACGCATGTGCAGTAGAGATGAAATGCATCACCGAGGCCCAGAAGAAACGAGCTGCACTGAAGGCTCGAACTATTGCCACCTCCACTAGAGCACCTACCCACACGTGCCTGACATGTGGGCATACCTTCAAAGCCTGGATTGTCCTCAACAGTCACCTCCAGACCCACAACTGCCACCCACCAAATTGAAGTCATGGTCATTTTTGACCCCGAAGGACAAACATCATCAAATAAAATGAGGTATGCTTGTGTTGGAATTCCAGCACAGCTACTGGAATGAAATGGCTGCCATACAGAGAATTTAAGAAAAAGATGAAGTGGTCCCTTAATTTTTTCCAGAGCTGTATACATACAGTATGTATATAATCACAGACTTGTGTTTGGACTCTACTGAGGCTGGAGTTGAACATGGTGTTAAAAATCTCCCAGATGCTGCTGTAGGCATCACACCCTCCACCTATCACTAAGGTGGAAGGAGTTTATCATCTTTAATATGCACTCTGAACTTCACCCTCTGGACCCTGGACTCCAAAACTTTGCATTACGTTACTCTGCTCTCTAAACCCTGCATTCTAGAAATGTATAAATGACCAGAATAGAAACGGTTAATGTTCTTTTACTGTGTTATGAATTAACACATGCAGTGATGATTTTCAGACTTGTGTGTGTGTGTGTGTGTGTGTGTGTCGTGGGGGTAGTGTTATAAGAGCTAAGTGCAGAAATTTGAGTGTGTGGGTGCAAACAGGTACAATAACAAGATGTATGTGAGAGAGTCACTGAGAGAGCGAGAGAGCGAGAGAGAGTTTTTGTGTTGTGGGGGTCGTGTTATAAGAGTTACGTGTAGAAATGGGAGTGTGTGGGTGCAAATGTACAATAACAAAATGTATGTGGGAGAGAGAGAGAGAGAACACATCATAGTGCTCGGGTTGGACTGAGATTAATTTGGGTTTTTTTTTGGTGTTAGAAGTTAATGGTGAGTTGATGGTTAGTTAAGGTTTAGTTAATGGGTTAGGGTTAGTTAAAGATTATTTTGAATGATAAAGTTCTAGATCTTCAGTTTCCTGAACGCAGTTCTCACCTTCATTATTCTGTGATGAATGTCTTCTGTCCCTCCTCCTTGATTGGAACCTGTCGCCCCGGAATGCATGAACTTGTCCTTGTGCTGTTTCCTGCCTGTTCACTTCACTGCATCTTGATTTCTGAAGTTGTTTGTAGAAGTTTACTTTTAGCAACACTGACTTTCCTGCGTGTTAGATGTGTGTTCAATCTCTCAGTCTTTATCTGAAGGTGCTGTTTGTTTGATATCAGGACAGTGACATCTGCAAAGTGCAGATCCTCCAGGATTTAAAACATTTCCATCTGATTCCAGCGTGTTACCTTCTCAAACCTTCTATCTCAGTCTAACACACACACACACGTGTAGAAAATAAATAATTTCATATAATTGTATTGTTATCCTTCATGACAGTAGAATGTGTTTCAGGTGTGAAATGTGTTTGTGTGTGTCAGTGCTTCACTGTTCCACTAGATGGTGGTGTCAGAATGTAAACACACACACACACACACATCTCTGAGTGATGAGTCAGTGTTAAAGGTGGACTGATGAACTTCAGCTCATGTCTCTTTAGAGCACAGTTCCTTCCTGCCCACGTCACTTTCACACTTTTAACTCATTAGAATTAAATCTGTAAAATATTTTGTCCATAAATGTTGTCACTAACAGATTATACTTCAGAGAATAAAAGAGAAAATGATTTCTTTCACATTTTGCTCCGATCTACAGTCTGTGATATGAAGAGCCTCAAGATGAAATGCAGATTTTTCGTAATTAGCAGTTAGATTCATCACACAATACTATTTGTCATAAATAAAGTAAATTGTGATGGTACTGAGGTTCTGTATCACTCCATATGTGCTGTGTGTGTTGGGAGTGTTGCAGACAGACAGCTGTAAATAAACGGGGTTTTGTTTGTGGTGATGTTTCTCCTGTGAAGAGGAGAGCGGTAATCTGAAAGCAGGTGAGGACACGATGGACGGCCAGACGACAGAAAAGGAGCAGGAAAAAACAGAGATAGAGGGAGGAGAGAAGGAGGAGAAGAGTCAGGAGGAGGAGCTGGAGTCGCTGAGAGCTCAGATACTGCACCTCCTGCTAGAGCTTGAGGAGGTGCGAGAGGCGTCACAGAAACATGAGGAGAACAGTGCAGAGCTGCAAGGTGAGATTCTCACTACAGCTGTGTCCCACACACTACAGTTCACTATCACACACACACCACTCGCAGTGCCCATCCATCCATCCATCCATCCATCCATCCATCCATTATCTGTAGCCATTTATCCTGTACAGGGTTGCGGGCGGGCTGGATCCTATCCCAGCTGACTACGGGCGAAAGGCGGGGTACACCCTGGACAAGTCGCCAGGTCATCACAGGGC
>JAODLJ010000027.1:62967793-62979459 GCA_027576115.1 Cathorops melanopus
CCCCACCCACTCCTCCACCAAACTAGAACAGCCTGAAACAGGAGAACCACAGCATTTTTTTCACCAAAACCGGCTCAGAGGGCATTCATTCATACTAGAGACCACCGCACAATTAATGAAAAAACAATGCAATAAGACCTTTAAATCTGGTCCCTTTTTGGGAGACCCACCCTAGGACCGCCACAGGACCACCTCAAACCAAGATGGCGGTTCCTATTAAAATCACAGTAAAAGGACTGTCTTTGTTTGAAACACAGACTTCTGATTGGCTAAAACATTTCTGGCTTTTTAAAAAAAAAAAGAAAACAGACATTCTGTAGTTTTTGTTCAAAACTTTGATGTCCATAATTATAACACAAGAGTAAAGAACAATATTCATATCATGAAAATAAGCTCAAACTCAGGACACAGGACTTTTGCTTTTTCAGCTGTCATGTTATATAATTCTCTGCCCGACTATGTTAAAAACTCTGAGACTAAGAAATTTAGAATTAGCCACTGGAAACACTTTTCTGTTATTTAAATACAAATTTTATTCATTATTAAGCATAGTAATATGTTTGTCTCACTACATGTTGTAACATGTTGTATGTTACTTATTTTATATTAGTTATATATTTTGCAAATTTACTAATACAGATATAGATTATTGACATAAGTTTATACACCTCTCCAAAGAAAACCAATGTGAGCTGAGTGGATCTTGTGTTTAATCTATCTATCTATCTATCTATCTATCTATCTATCTATCTATCTATCTATCTATCTATCATTTACCATATGGGTTTTACTACTTAATGACGAGTCTGTGTTTGTCACGCAAAATGCCTTTACAATGATAATCAGTGGGGGAGAATACAAGGTGATCACATATACATGAGGTACTTTAAATATTTAAACTCAGTGTACTTTATATCAATCATAAATTCATGCTAAATAATACAACAATTTCACCATTCTCTCAAAAAAAATATTAATTGTAGCAAGCTAAAACTCTCTCTCTGTGTGTGTGTGTGTGTGTCTCTCCTCCATTTAACTGGAGCTGTGAGGCTCATAAAATATTGAAATGGGAGAGCAGTCTTTCTAATCTAGTAAACAATGGATCAAAAAGATAACAGTAGCTAGAGACAGAGATCTTCACACCTTTTGGTGCCTCCAGAGACAAAAAGTATACGGGAATCCCAACATATTCTGAAGCTTAAAACCACAAGCTAGAGACAAAATTCTCTTACATGGTCTGATTGTTTAGAATGTGATTCATGGTGGGATCTGTGGTCTGATTGGTTAGTGTGATTTGGGGTGGGATCTGTTGTCTGTTTATTTACTCATACCGTCTGTATTGTATTTAGGTTGTGCTGATAAATGATGCATATTTTTAAATCGGTATTTAATTTTTTATATTAATAAAATTTCTCTTTAGTGTATTATTTGTTGGTGGATGTGATTCCAATGCTGTGTGTAATTTAATAACTGCTGTGCAATTTATTTATATATTTGTAATGTAAATATTTGTGTTGTTTCTGCAGTTCCTGCTCCTGTAACCGAGCTAAAACTGGAGAACGACGGCAAGGAGGACTCATTAAACACCTCCTGGACTCCTGCAGAAGGAGAAGTGGATGAATATGTGATCTCCTTAACTTCCTCTTCCTCCTCCACTGAACAGGAAGCTGTGCTTCTCCCCAACACATCCCATTGGCTCTTCAGGAGACTGACACCTGGACGGGCCTATCAGGTGTCAGTGAGGACTAAGAGTGGAGAACTCAGCACTGAGGCTAAAGCTGCAGGTAGAACAGGTGAGTGTAAGCCCCACCCACTGCTGTCACCATAGCCCATGAGGGGAGAGGACAGGAACTTATAACACTGTGCTTTAGTGTTCTGATTAGTTGCTCTCCCTCTTCTCAACTCCTGTGCAGCTGGTGAGGTGTATGTCAGTGCCTCTTCATGATTTAAGAATAATTTTAAGATTAAAACATGCTGATACATTTTTATAAGCCACACCCACTGATGTCATCACAGCCAATGATGGGAGGGGAAAGGAACTTCCAACCTGTTCTTCAGTGTTCTGATTGGTTGGTTGATTTGTGTCTCTCTGCTTAGTTCCTGCAAGGCCGATGTGGTGTATGTTAATGCCTCTCGGTGACCCTGTGTCTCTTCAGCTGTCCTGGTCACCCGCCGTAGGACAGTGGGACTATTACAAAGTGCAGCTGCTCAATGCCTCATTTGTGATAATAAACCAAATAGTAGACAGATCAGCAAAGGACTTTCTGTTCACCAGCAAATCCCTTCTTCCTGGGAGATTGTACAGTGCAAAGATCATTGTGTTCAGCGGTTTTTTAACCAACACGCAGTGCTGCCAAGCCAGACTTGGTTTGTATAAACACTTAATTACACCAAATGTTCAGTTAAGACATATTTGGCAGTCAGTGGGTGCTTCCTTGCCCAGGAATTGCAAAGTTTATATTGCTAACGTGTAAGCTTATAGCTACCAGTTTAACACTGCAGGCAATATTTGTGCATCTAAATAATCACACAGTCTCCTCAAAAGGAACACAGTTTGTATGTAAACTGTTTTCTCTCTCTCTCTCTCTCTCTCTCTCAGCTCCTGGGCATGTTCAGAAGCTTCTTGTCCATCATAATGATGAGTCATCAGTGGGTGTTCAGTGGCGCCCCCCGCTGGGAGAATGGGAGGAATATTCTGTCTATCTGACAGATGTAGGAAGAGGCGTGAATAAAAGACAGAGACTAAGCAGAGATATAACTGAGTGCAGCTTTCATGACCTCACACCTGGAAAAGAGTATAATATCACCGTGGTAACGCACAGTGGAGACCTGAACAGTTCCACCTCCATCACCACCCACACCAGTGAGACACTCCAATCTCAAACTTCTATACATAGAATCAAACTGAAGGCCAGGACCTGGGAACTAGAGTAGGGAATTTGAGCTAGGACATGAGACCTGAAGTGAGGAGAATGAAGCTAGGAACTGAAACTTGGACCTTAGGAAGTAGATCTAGGACCTGGGGCCTGACAATAAAACATTGCTTTCTGAGATTAGAACCTGAGGACTGAGATTAGAACCTGGGGACTAAGTATAAAACATGTGAAATAAAACTAGGATGTGAGGAATTGAAGCTAGGACCGTGGGGGGTGTTTATAAAACATTTTCACCTTTGGTCCATACAGCATACTACAGCTACACCTACTGCATTTATTCTTTGCTGTGTGTGTGTGTGTGTGTGTGTGTGCCTGCATATGTTCAGTTCCGGCTGGCGTCACACAGCTGAGTGTCAATAACGAGGGTAAAACTGATTCTCTGCGTGTGAGCTGGACTAAAGCAGAAGGAGATGTTGACTCATACCGCATGCTGCTTATCCAGAACAGCATTGTGATCAGAAATGAGAGTGTGACATCACAGCAGACATCACACAGCTTCTACAAGCTGAGGAGTGGCACCCCCTACAGGGTGGTGGTGATCAGCATGAAGAATGGTGCGGAGTCCAAACAGAGAGTGTCTGAGGGGTGCACAGGTAACAACCTACAAAGAAAACAGTGTACAACTCTGAGGCAATCAATATACACTGTAGTGCTCTCAGCCAATCAGAACATATCATACAGCTCTCATCCAATCAGAACATAGTCTCTTCCTCTCAGCAAATCAGAACACATCGTACAGCTCTCAGCCAATCAGAACATATTGTACAGCTCTCAGCCGATCCGAAAACCCACTGATTAACTGATGAGTGTATAACAGTCATAGTAAGAGTATAGTAACCTCACCCCTTTGCTCAACCCTCTGTATGTGCTTGGCAGTGCCTGCAGCGGTGGGTGGAGTCTCAGTCAGTAATAACGGTCGGCAGGATTTCCTCAGTGTGTGGTGGAGGCCGGCACAGGGGGAAGTGGACAAATACACAGTCACGCTCAGTCACCATGGCAACATCATACACACACACACTGTGCCCAAGTCCAGCTCCGAATGTGTGTTCAATTCATTGGTGTCTGGCCGCCTGTACAACATTAGCGTCAACACACACAGTGGGGTATTCACCAACTGCACAGTGGTGCAGGAGAGAACACGTAAGTACACACACACACACACATACACACACACAACATGGGCATACACAAAATGAAACCATAAAGACATATTTGTGTGTGTGTGTCAGAACCATCTCCCGTGCTGACTCCATGTGTTACACACATGGCACGTGATGACTCTTTGAAGGTGTACTGGCGACGTCCTGCTGGAGATTTTGACTTTTACCAAATTGTTGTTAAACACAACAATGTGATCCAACACAACACCACAGTCACACAGTCCCAGGATGAGTGTGTGTTCACTGACCTTGTCCCGGGACGACTGTACACTGTCATCATCAGCACTTGGAGCGGCAAGTATGAGGCTAGTGTGTCCACTCACGGGAGAACACGTGAGTAAAAAAAAAAACCACACACACACACACACACAGAGAGAAACATTTAAGTTGAGTATTACTGTCTCTTACAGGCTTACCTGCAGGCGGAAGGAATATGTGGTAGATGTGGTTTGAGTGGTGTGAATGATGGATGTGGTTTGAGTGGTGTGAGTGTTGGATGTGATATCAGCTTTGGTGCAGGTAGAAGGAGGATGTGGTGGGAGTGGTGTGAATGGTGGATGTGGTTTGAGTGGTGTGAGTGGTGGATGTGGTGGGAGTAGTTTGGTGGATGTGGTTTGAGTGGTGTGGATGTGGTTTGAGTGGTGGATGAGTGGTTTGAGTGGTCGATGTGGATGAGTGGTTTGAGTGGTGGCTATAGTTCGTGTGTGGTGTAAATGGTGGATGTAGTTTGAGTGGTGTGAGTGATGGATGCAGGGGCAGTAATAGTTCCATGGTTAAGTTGTTAGACTGATTGAACAGAAGGTCATGAGTTCAAGTCCCAGTACAGACAAACTACCACTGCTGGGCCCTTGAGCAACTCCCTTGACCCTCAATTGCTTAGTTCTATCAATGAGATAAATGCCAGTTGTTCTGGATGAGGGTATCTGCCAAATGCCATAAATGGAAGTGGTATGAGCAATGTATGATGATTATACTGTGAGTGGTGTTTAATCTCTGGTTGAAATTCTGCTGTCATAGAGTGAAAGCATCAAGGGTAGAGGAAGACACCAATGTTATGAAGGATAGTTACATTTATCATTCCAGTTGGCAGGGTGATGGCTGATGTAGGACCTATATGCTTTACCAAAGCCATTCCATTTGAGCTATATGTGCTACGATGGGGTTGTTGTCTGCAAACTGAAGTTATGTGATGATGTGGTGCTCAGTTTGCCCTTACCCCTGAGTTGGCTGATGTTTAAGAGCCCACCATTTGTTCTGTACAGTATTTGGATACAGACTCCGAGCCATTGCTGATGATTACTGTGGCTAACATGCCACCATAATAGAGCTGCTTCAGTATTTGCACATATCTGTCAGGGCAGCCATATTGTGACTACATGCATGAGAGAGCTTGGAGTCCTATTGAATTGAAGGCAATAGTAAGATCCATGGCCATGTATAAGGGCTGCTGCTGCTCACTGCATTTATGCACCTTGAATATGATATATGGTAAAGATTTTATCTGCAGTAACTTTCTCAGGACAGAAGCTACTCTGTGATTTGGGGAGTACTTCCTCAGAAAGGGGGAGGAGTTGATTAAGCAGGACACATATCACTACTTTGCCTGTTGATGATGAGAAAGAGATGCTCCTGTATTTTTTTCTCCTTTCATATCAAAGCATCTCCAAGAGCAGTTGTTCCTATATTTTAAGAAGCAAGGCATGAATGTGGTTTATAAGCACTGACCCACCTGCTTAAGAATCTCTGCTGAAATCCTATCCAGATCAACAGCTTTGATGTTTTTCTTCTAATGGCACTTTGCACTTTTATAACACTGGGAGATTCCCCTGTGTCTTTTCTCATGGGTCTCTGTGGGATTTGGTTGATGACATCCAGTTTGAAGACATTCAGCCTTGAAAGTGATTCCACCATTGTCTGTTGATTGGCTCACAGCTTTTGGGCAGTTTCCATCCATCCTTTGAGTGCAGGGAGCATAGGCTCAAATTAGTTTGGTTTTCTGATGAAAGAGGCTGTTTGTGATGATGAGATCATGCTCAGCACATTTGGTGAAGAGAAGTACTCTGTTGGAATTCATGGTCCCAGTGTCTTCTTTTCCTATGGTGCCAATTCAAAGGTGACATTCCTTGCCAACCCTGGCACTGGAGTCTCCCCAAAAAGTTACCTTTGTCTTCCTTTGGAATGCTAGACAGTATCATGTCTAAGCATGTATTGAAGATATCGTCACCCTGTGAGCTTAGGGTTGGAGCATAGGCGCTCTCAACTGTTGCTATCATATTGTGGCAAGCATCAGACAGATGGCCATGAAACACTTATTGATTGCAAACATGAGTTCATAGAGGTAGCTGACAAGTTGGTTCTTAATGGTGAAACCAACACCACTGATACTAGACCTGTCTGTGTTCCCCTTTCCATAAAAAGGTGTAATCATCCTTCTCCTCTTTCAGTTGCCCCTCACTGGCCCAGGGAGTCTTGGAAAGGGCTATCGGATCAGTAAAGCATATTCTCTGCTCTATTGCAGTGATTGCTCTTCTCTCCTCTGATCAATCACTCCTTACAGTGTCCAGCAGGGTGCACACATTCCAGTTTCCAAAATTAATCCTTCTGTGTGCTGTACTGCAAGTGGCTGTCCTGAAAGGCTATTTTTGCCTCATTTCTAGAGACCAATGACTGACACCCACCACTTGATGTACCATCTCTTGACTAGGAGCTTCCAGATATCACCACTTACTGGTAACCATAGAACTTTGAAAGGACACCTATATATTATTTTATTTAAGTAACATTTACCTTATTTGGATGACACATTTATTCAACTGAGACATCCATCCATTATCTATGATGATTTTTGGTCAGGGCCAGGGGGGAATCTGGACCCAATTCCAACTGACTTTGGATGAGAGGCAGGGAACACCCTGGGCAGGTCACCAATCTATCGCAGGGACAAATAACCATTCACACTCGCATTCACACCTATGGGCAATTTAGAGTAGCCAACTGACCTAATCTGCATGTCTTTGGACTGTGGGAGGAAACCAGAGCACCCAGAGGAAACCCACACAGGCACAAGGAGGACAGGAAAAATCCACACAGAAAGGCCCCAGTTGGCTGCAAAGTTTGAACATAGAAGCTTCTTGCTGTGAGGTGACGGTGCTAACCACTGCACTATGCTGCTGCCCCCAGTTGAGACAATTTTACCCAATTAACAGTTGAGACAGCAGTTGAGTTGAGTTTGGGTTGGGTGAAAGGCCTTGTTCAAGGACGCAACAGTGGCAACTTGGTGATGCTGAGATTTGAACTAATGACCTTCTCATCAGTAGTCTTAACCACAGTGCACAGTCCATCACCTCAGTATCCTTTCAATTTGGGGTGGCATGGAGTCGATGATGACTCCTGCTGAATTTTTCATTGTTAACTTTCCATAGACTCTACTACCAAAGGAAAACTTAACTTACCAGGAGCTAAGCTTCAGACACCACTTTCAATGAGGTGGAGATCCTCTGAGAAAACACACACACACACAGAGAGAGAGGAAAAACTAAAGAAAGCTCTCTCTCTCTCTCTCTCTCTTTCTCTCAGTCCCTGGCGGTGTACGTAACCTGACATTGTTGTCTCAGGGGACACAGGAGCTGGGTGTGGCGTGGGCACCAGCTGTAGGAGATGTGGATCATTATGAGGTTCAGATTGTGTTTAATGATATGAAGGTGTTTCACCCAGTCACTCTGAGCAGCACTACAACTCAACACGTCCTCTCACTGCTCACACCTGGACGCCTCTACAAGATAATCGTGTCTACCTTCAGTGGCCCTAATCTTAGTACATGCTTCATTGAAGGGAGGACAGGTACCTCATCAACAGTGTCAGTCTGTCTGGCTCTATGTCTGGTTCTCTGTCATTCTGTTTGTCAGTGTGCCTGTTCCTTTTTCTTGTCTGTCTTTCTGTCACTCCATCTCTCTTTATACCACCATCTGTCTGTCTCACAGCCCATTCCCACTCACAGTGAAAACTGTATATTTTCTGTGATTATGTTGTAATGGTGTCTTGTGGGAATAGGAGTAAAACAGCAAAGTTGAAACTTTAATCTACCCCCTGTCAATCGAGTAACATTTACAGAAATCTTTTGTTATGGCTCCAGTGGGAATCAGAACTGTCAGATTTATGTGGTGTGAAGATCATCACATTGCTGGCAGTGATGTAAATGATGATGTAATAATATTGCAACAGCACTCATACTGCCTCACTATAAAACAACATAGTTTTGGAAGAGGACAAAGATGGTCATGATTCATTCCTCGTATGACTTTAGAGTCATACCAGTGAACTCAATCATGTATCCTTATAGTCAGGATCAGTGAATCAGAGCCACAGATAAGTGAGGGTCCTCTTCTCGAGTGATGGATGTAAAGTGGGTGTCGGACAATTCTAAGTGACCGGCACAGAGTATATAACACAAAATCCAGGGAGGTGTGGTTTTTAAGGTGTTTAAGTTTGATCTGAGGCTGAAAACAAAAACAACCAATGATACTCCGCACACCAGAAGTTATGGTAAGGAGAGACAGGGTAAAAAGCCACACAGCAACACAATGCTATCTCACACCACACACGTTAGCCAACACAAAACTCATTGCACGACCAGTGATAAACTGAAAAATGCAACCAGGTAAAGTTGCACTTTCAACACACCAAACTGGCAATAAAAATGAAGCAAGAGGGTAGAGACTCACTCACCATGGATACAGTTACAGTGTAGGACAAAAGGAAGAGGGCTCGTGTAGGTAAGAAGCAAGTGTGCTATAGGCATGTAACAAAGAGCAAAATGAAATTGCCAAAGCAAGTAAAAAGGCAGAGTGAAAAGTCAACAAAACAGAGACACCAGTGCTAAGTGGCAGCCAAGCATCCATGGTGAACTCTCAACTAGAAATGACATCCCCCATCACCCAATACCACCCGACATCAGAAGTGTATGGTCTGTTCCATGATATCTGTAACTTTTCCATTATGGAAGGACTGAGTGTTGTTGTTACCTCATACATTAACAGATTCCGGATGTGAAAGGGGCTTATGGCATTCTGTCTGTCTGTCACTCCATCTGCCTCTGTCATGCTGTCTATCTCTTTCATCACATTATAGTCCTGCTCTAATAGACCGACTGATCTAATACACTGACGTGTGTTTCCTCTCCTCAGTCCCGAGTAATGTGAAGAACATCCACGTCAGTAATGTAGAGGAGACATCAGGTCTGCGTGTGAGCTGGACTCCGTCTCAGGGTGATGTGGACAGTTACTGTGTGTTTCTGAATGGTTCAGGCAGAGTCCTGGAGACACGCCCCACCCCCAAACATGTTAATGATATCACCTTCAGCTCACTACAGCCTGGAGAAATATACAGCATCCGAGTGCAGTCTATCAGCGGGAATTTACACAATGACACCACTGTCACAGCACGTACAGGTATACGCACCATCACATGCACGCACACACATACACACACACACACACACACACACACACACACACACACACCTCATTTGCAACAGTGTTCATGCCGACAGGTCACATAGTCATTCAAACATAGTGCACTTTTCATGCTTCATATTCGGTGAATGAACAAATGTCACATAATTCATCATTAGCTACTGGAGCTGTGGATTACTTCTACAGCAGGCTAAGTTTTCTGTGTTTTGCCAATTGTTTTTGTGATTGGAATACTGTGTGGTTTTTCTGCTGCTTGTACTTGTTGAATACTCTGTTTATCTGCTGCTTGTTAGGCACATGCTACTCCTTGTGTTCACCTTGTATTTATATCTGCTTTGCTCCTACATGGGATTTGCTCATCAGTTTCAACTGTGTGAGCAATCAGCTGTTTTTCATTTGCTAATTAGCTGGGCTTTTAGTGTGGTTTTGAGCGACGCTCCTCCCCAAAATCACTCCCCTTCTCCTACATCTCCCATAACCTGTTCGTCATGTGTCTTAACACCATTCCTGTTTGTGATCTCACCCACAAGAGGTGCTTCCATTGTTATGGCCCCCCGCATGGACAATGCCTCACCAACCTCATCTACCCTTCAGCTACCTCCACTGACACCTTCTGGATCACTGCTGGACTTTGGAACTGCCAGTCTGCCACACAGAAGGCTGACTTAATCTCTGCCCATGCCTCCCTTCTGTCCCTCTACATCCTTGCATTGACAGAGACCTGGATTTCACCTGACACCACAACACCTGCAGCCCTCTCCACTTCCTCCTCCTCTCACACCCCTCTCCTGTCTGGTAGTCATGGTGGTGACACTGGTTTGTTGATCTCTCAGTTGTGGAAGTTTTCACCTCTTCCACTCCCCACCTCTCCATCTCCTCCTTTGAATTTCATTCTGTTTCAGTCTCTTCTCCTGTTAACCTTTTTACCATTGTTGTTTATCACCCTCCTGGCCCTGTGGAATGTTTCTTTGATGAACTGGACATCCTACTCAGCTCCTTCCCAGAAGATGGCACCCCACTGATGCTCCTGGGAAACTTCAACTTCCACCGAGAAGCCTCCCACTCTGCTGCCTTCCTTCCCCTACTCCAATCCTTTGATCTCTCCCTGCTGCACTCCAACCCATAAAGCTGCCAACCTTCTCGAATTGGTCTTCCTCAGAAACTGCTCTGTCTCAGATCCCACAGTTACCCCTCTCCATCTGTCAGACCACCACTTCATTTCATTCTCCCAACCTCTTTTTCTCCACCCATCATCTTCCCTCCTACCTCTACACCCTCCCTCTACTCCCAGTCTCTCAGTCCGATTATCTCTGCTCATGGTCTGTCCTACCACTGCTATACTGATGACACCCAACTGTTTCTCTCTTTTCCTCCTTCTGACACACAGATCTCCACTTGCATCTCTGCTTGCCTGCATGACATCCAGAGCTGGATTGACAACTCTGGATGTCATGGATGAACATCTCTGGGAGACATCACCTGAAGCTCAACCCAGGCAAGACTGAGGTAATATACATTCCTGCTCCATCCTCTCCATGCCTGGACATTGCCATCTCCCCAGGGGACATCTCTAGGTCACCTTCACCTAGTGTGAAGAACCTAGGAGTCGTCTTCAATGACAAAGTCTCCTCCTCAGCAAACATTGCTGCAGTGACCTGGATGTGTAGATTCTTGCTCTAGAACATCCAAAGGATCCACCCTTTTTGCACCACCTACTCCGCTCAGCTCCTGCTCCAGGCACTGATCTTCTCCTGCTTGGACTACTGCAACTCTCTCCTTGCTAGGCTTCCAGCTTCTGCCATCAGACCCCTGCAGCTCATCCAGAATGCTGCAGCTCACCTGGTTTACAACCTCCCTCATTCTTCCCATGTCCCCCCTCTGCTTCCCAACCTGCACTGGCTACCAATCACAGCTCATATCAAATTTAAGACCTTGGTGCTAGCTTAGGTGGCATGGTGGTGTAGTGGTTAGCGCTGTCGCCTCACATCCAGAAGGTCCGGGTTCGAGCCCCGTGGCTGGCGAGGGCCTTTCTGTGCAGAGTTTGCATGTTCTCCCCGTGTCCGCATGGGTTTCCTCCGGGTGCTCCGGTTTCCCCCACA
>JAODLJ010000028.1:1109566-1126081 GCA_027576115.1 Cathorops melanopus
AGCTGGGATAGGATCCAGCTCGCCTGCGACCCTGTAGAACAGGATAAAGCGGCTACAGATAATGAGATGAGATGATAATTATTTGGGTTTTGATATCAGGGCTGTAAGGGCAGTTTTTCAGTCAATAAACAGAACAATAATGACATATAACACTAAAGATTTATGGTGCTGAAATCATGCTTTATTAAATCAAAAATTCATAAAACTCAAGGAGGCAGAATAAATAGGTAATTCTACATATATTAATTGCTATTGAATCAAGGTGCAGGGTATTTCATTCATGTGTTTTACGTTTTCTTTGCACAGCAGATGTAGTTACTGTGGTACACTGCTTGATGATTACCCTGACAAGGTGAGATCCTAACCCTAACACACACACGAACACAAAAACACACATTATAACCTAGCATTCCTCCAAGAGGTGGCACAGATTCTGCAAAGGAGTATCTGAACTGATAAAGAACTTAATGGCCAGGTGATGTTGCTTTCATAAGATCAAATTCAGACAGTCCTTTGGCAGAACCTGAACGCATATCATCATCAGCTCAACGTGCAGGCCGTTTGCACTTTGAGCATGTCATCAAAATGGTGATATGATATAGTCAGTCTGAACACAAGACCTAGTCATGCTGCTTATGTGAGGGTGAGACACAAACAGCATTCAGGGTCTTATGGTCAAGTTATAAATTCATCTGAGTACTGAAATACTATATGCACAGATGTACAGTGCATAGCATCGTCCCTTTGATTTAGTAGAACTTCAACAGGGAGCCTCTCTACCTGCTGAGGCAATCTTAAGACATCAACGTAGTGTTGAGGCACAAAATTTTGTTTCAGGTTTCACAGGGTATTCGTTCCATGAGAAACTTTCTCCTGTTAAACATTTCGTTCCATTTGTTTAAGTTATTATTGTCATAAATAACAATTCATACATTTCCCATAACCGTTATATTCGGCTATATACATTATGTACACGTCACAGAAAAATGGCTCAAAAAGTCATAATTACCCAATATGGCACATTTTATAACAACTTTAGACTTTAGTCTAGTTTGGCATAAATTAATGTCAAGTTTGGTATAAAAATAGTTCATATTTACAGAACAGTGATCCAGGTCTTTATCTAGAACAGTATTTTTCTTACTCATTCAATAACTAAAATATATTGAAGAAAGGAAAAAGGGGTATCGACTGGATTAATATATATTTTTTTTCATATAGATCGAATGCTGACATTGACAGTAGTAGTATCAGTGCCAAGCTCATTTGAAAGTTTGAGGGTGTACGCGCCACCATCCTTTTCTTTTATGCCACTAATGGTGAGTGTCGTAGTGTCCTCAGTGGTTTCAATCTGGAACCTTTCACTCTCTTCACTGGACAGTATCCTCCCTGAATGGGACCACTCAACATTTGGCACTGGGTCTCCAGTGAAAGCACAGGCCACAGTCAGAACCTTTCCTGACTCGATGCTAATAACTTCAGGGGCAGCTTCAATTTTAGGTGGTACACCTGTTTCATAAAAACGAGCAACAACTTGCGTCAAGGTTATTAATGATATAATTCTGGTACTGCTACAACACTGTATGTGGCATCAACAAACTAAATCACCACCTGTTTCCTCACCTTTGCGCTTGTAAGAAATGGATCTGAGGGAGGTCCCCGCAACATGTGCATGACTAGACATTTCCATCATGCTGTGTGAACCCATGGCTACCATTGTTTCAGATACCATTGAGGTCATGCTAGTTGCTGACATGCTTTGACTTTTAATCTGAGCCATGCTGGAGCTACTGCTTGTTGTTTCCTGTATTGTTGAAGCCATGTGCAAGGCAGAGCTGCTACTTTTAATGCTTGTGGCATCTGAGCTTTTCTTCAAGACAGTCATTTTGACAGGTCCTTCAACCAGAGCTGTGAGAGTATGGCAAATCACGACCAGGTCATTCACCCATCTTCACAGGCCAAAAGAGTGTTTACCCAAAATGCATGCTTCGAACTGTGGATTTTGGGTGAAAAACTCCTTTGTTCTCATATATAGTATTATGTATTTAAAAAAACACAAAAAATGTGTATATATACAGTATTATGCATGCAAATGTTAATACTGTACTATAGTCCAGATATTGGTTTAATTTGCTAACTTAAATATACTAACCCCATTTCGAGAAAAGTTAGGATATTTTCCAAAATGCAATACGAACAAAAATCTGTGATATGGTGATTTAGGTGAACATTTATTTAACTGTCAAAAGTACAAAGAAAAGATTTTCAACAATTTTACTGACCAACTTCAATGTATTTTGTAAATATACACGGAGTTAGAATTTGACGTCTGCAACGCACTCAAAAAAGTTAGGACAGGGGCATTTTTACCATTGTATGACATCATTGTTCCTTTAATAACACTTTTTAATCGTATGGCATCTGATGATACTAATTGTTGCAGTTTTGCAATTGGAATTTTTGTCCATTCTTGCTTGTTACAAGACTTCAGCTGCTCAACAGTCCGTGGTCGCTGTTGTCCGATTCTCCTTTTCATGAAGCACCATACATTCTCGGTAGGAGACAGATCTGGACTGGCAGCAGGCCAGTCAAGCACATGCACTCTGTGTCTACGAAGCCACGCTGTTGTAGCTCGTGCAGCATGAGGCGTGGCATTTTCCTGCTCAAATAATCATGGACTTCCCTGGAAGAGATGTTGCCTTGATGAATATGTCTCTCTAAAATCCCAATATATCAATGGTACCTTCACACACATGTAACTCCCCCATGCCATCACAGATGCTGCTTTTACACCTTGCTCTGATAACAAACTGGATGGACACGTTCACATTTGGCACTGAGAACACAATGTCTGGTTTTCCAAAAAACAAGCTGAAATGTGACTCATCTGACCACAGCACATGCTTCTATTGTCTTTCAGTCCATCTGAGGTGAGTTCAGGCCCAGAGAACTCGGCGATGTGTCTGCATAGAATTGATGAATGTCTTCCTCCTTGTGTAATACAGTTTCAGGTTGCATTTCTGGATGCAGCGGTGGACTGTGTTAAGTGACAACGGTTTTCTGAAGTCCTCCTGAGCCCATGTGGCTATATTTGTCACATTAGCATGACAGTTTCTCAGGCAGTGGCGCCTGAGGGCTCAAAGGTCACGCCCATTCACAGCGGTTTCTGACCCCACCCGTTACAGACCGGGATGTCTCCAAATCCCCTGAATCTTTTGACAGCATCATGTACTGTAGATTTTTAAAGACCTAAATTCTTTGCAATCTTGCACTGGAAATGTTTTTTTTTTTAATTGATGAACAATTATCTCATGAATTTTGGCACAAAGCAGTGAGCCACGCCCCATCCTTACTTACAAAGACTGAGCGTTTGGTGCTGCTCCTTTTTATCCCCAATCATGTCATCAGTTAACCTGCTGATTGTGGAATCTTCCAAGATGGTTTTACTTGAATATCTGATAAACCTTTCCGTCTTGCTTTGCCTCTGTCCCAACTTTTTCTGAGTGTGTTACAGGCATGAAATTCTGACTTCATTGATATTTTTACAAAATACAATTAAGTTGGTCAGTAAAACTATTGAAAACATTTCTTTGTACTTTTGTCAGTTAAATAAAGGATCGCATGAATTACCAAAACCAGATTTTTGTTTTTATTACATTTTGGAAAATATTCAAACTTTTCTGGAAATGGCGTTAGTATGAAGGTATGACACAGTAATACATACATAGACACAATTCAGTATTACATTCCCAACAGTGCCATAACTGCATGAAGAGCATTTGTGCTTATTTAATTCGATCAACTTCCGACACAAATTTCACAAGAAAATGCGGTGCACAGTGCTGTGAGTAATAATGTCACAAGACAAAAAAACCAAACAAACACGAACTAAAACAAAACTTACCAAGAACATTGAGCGATGCTGTTGCAGAACACTGTCCAAATTGGTTCTTGGCCTTCACTGTGTATTTGCCGCTGTCCTCAACAATGGCATTCTGAATCTCCAGTTTGTACACATTCTTTGAGCGGCTCAGTTTCATATTTGATGCAACGGATAACTATGAAATTTATTTCAAAACAATTTAATTCTGATTTCAATTTAGTTTCATGAAACACATTACATTCAAAATGTATTATATTACATTCACAATATGACCAGCTGGAGTTTATTTAGCTTTATTATGAATCAGGCTACTCACCACTTCATTGTCTTTGAACCATTCAATTTCTGGGGTAGGCTCACCCATTATTTCACAGGAGAATATTGCATCCTGTCCTTCATTTATGTTCTGAGAGCGTGGTTGCACTATGAAGCTTGGTGCATCCGATAATTTTTCACTGACTGTTGTGACAAACTGGCACTTGACCACTCCCTGTTCAGTTTTTCCCTCGCATGTGACAATTCCTCTATCACGGGAGCTTACACTCTTAATGGTCAAACTGTGATAATTTCCAGAAACGCCATATCTATATTCCTCTGAATTCATCAGTTCCACTCCATTCAGAATCCATTTAACATCAGAAGCCCCAGGGATATTCACTTTCAGCGTGACAGGATGACCCTCAGTCATTTTCATTTGTGTTTGCAAAGCTTTCATTTCTGAAAAGGACTGGACCTCCTCATGAACAATCTCCTTTCTGACATGTTCTTCAGTCAGTTCTGCTTTTGTTTCAACAGCATATGCTGTTGCTTTTCTTGATTCTGAAAGAATAAGCATTTTTTAATTACAATATTAGCTAACACCAAACTAACCAATTTCAGCCATCATTTAGAGGGATGTTTAGAGGGATGATCCCACCTTTAACAGTTACAGTACATCTTGTAGTAACTGATCCATCACTGTTTTTTGCAGTGCATTCATAAACACCACTATCAGAAACATCAGCGTCATAGATTTCAAGATGTGCAGAACCGTGTTCCTCAAATATTTCATATTTTCTACCATGTGACACACTCTGAAATGAGAATATTCATCATCATTATTTTTTTCTGGTTGATTTGAAATGAATGGTATTTGATATTAAACAATTAATAATTCACTGTTGGCATGCAATATAATTACCTTCCCATCTTTCATCCAGGAAATCACTGGTTTCGGCACACCTGTAACTTTTACTGTCAGCTTGATAATTGTATCTGACAAAGCAGAAATATCATTCAGTCCTGCTGAAAAGCTAGGCTTGGTTGTTTTCTCCTTTGGAACTGGTGACTTTGGTGAGAGTGGTGACTTGACTCTTTGTGGTGACCTAATTGGTTCAGGTGACTTGATTCTTGGTGGGGATTTGATCCCAACAGGTGACTTCAGACGAGGAGACTCTGGAGACTTCACTCTTGGGGGAGAAGCAACAACTTTCTGCACAGGTGTTGGCTTGCGAACAGTCAGGGTAAATTCTGCTTCTTGTTTGCCCTCGGAGTTCTCCACAACCAATGTGTAGTTTCCTTCATCTGAAGTTTCAACTTGTGAGATCTCAAATGTAGACTTATTTTCTGTTGTTGTTACATGATGACGATGAGATGATACAATCACTTGTCCCTTCCTTAACCAAGTTATACTGGGTGCTGGTTCACCATCCACATCACATGTAAATTTTGCTGACTCCCCCACCGAAACTGTGAGTGACTGTGGCTTGGTCAGAATTGTAGCAGAAAGGGTTGGTTTCTTTGTCTCGACTGGAGCTTCTTCTTCTTCTACTGTTACTATTTCTGTGGTTTGAAGCTTCGTCTCAGATGACACATATTCTTCATGAATAACAGTTTCTCTTGCCTCTGATTTGATCTCTGATGTTTTTGTTTCAGTTACTGCTTCTGAAATGTGTATTTCAGTGGCGGATGTTGCCTTTGATGATGATACATGGTAAACTTCTGTTCTTGTCATTTCAGGTATAAAAGGAGTTGGAGCCTCTTCATCTTTGCGCTGAGATGTATATACAGAAAATCCACTTTCCGAAACATCTAGAGTGGCATAGTCTGAGGCTTCTCCCTTTGCATTTGTGCAGGTGACACGGTATGTCCCACTGTCTTCTTCTTGGCAGTCAGTGATCTGGAGAGAAAGAACTCCACTCATGTTGTACATCCGATACTTATTGCTTTCTTGAATGGGCTGGCCGTTGTGATACCACTGGATTTGTGCCTCTGGCTTAGACTGAACGTTCAATGTGAATTTTGTATTTTGACCAACTGCCACACGATGAGAGCGCATTCTTACAGTCACCCTTGGTGAATGGTCAAGACTAAATGGCTGCTGAGAAACGGTTTCATACTTTGTCTCGGTTTTCAGAGCTTTCTTCATTGCTTCATAACGTTGCATGTAGTCAACCTTTATGGACAGGTCTTGTGTTGACACTGCTTTCTCACTTGACACAAGGCTCATGGATTCTGGAGGTTTCTTCTCGATGCTTGGAAGGCTGATGCTTGCTTTTTTGCCCTCATCCACTGTATGAGGCTTCTCAGCCTTAGGGTGTGTCACCTTACTATAACCAGGTGAAAATGACATCACTGGTACGTCATGCATGTCAAGTGTGTCTCCCTCAATCACTGCACGTACTGAAGTTTTTGTTTTCTCTTTTCTTGTGATTCTTGTTTTTTCCTCAAACTCCATGCGTTTCAGCTGACTCTTGTAAGAAGTTATCCTTCTGGTAGTAGTGACTGGTCTAAGAAGCTCTTGGTCCTCCTTTTCTTCATACATCCTTTGCTTATGCCTATGTCTGTATGTTGCTTTATCATGTCGCTGACGTAGATCAATGTAGCTTGGGCCAGCCTCGTACTTTTGGGGAATGCGATAAGAGTCATATGAGGGAACTTCCTCTCCTTCTTCCTCATCCTCATAAGCAGTCCTCTTTGGTGATGGAGGACGCAAAGCAGAGAGTTCAAAGCGTACAGGACTTAGACTTGGTGGAGAAGCAGAGTAACCTAATCTAAGTTCCTCTTCAAGTTTAAGTCTTTCCTCCTCAGTACTCTTCATTGACAGGTATTCATTAATAGGAAGAAGCAGTTCCTCATCAGAAAGATCACCAAGTGAGCGCCTTCTTATTCTGTAGTAAGCTTCCATTTCTGGCGAAGGTGTTCTTCGTCTTGCTGGTCTTACAGTTTCCAAGTCATCTTGTGAAGCTAGTATACGCCATTTTGGCTTGTACTGGTCTTTAATCCTTGGCAAGGGCACTTCATAAAATTGTTCCCACCGTGACAGTCGAATACGCTTAAGTCTTTTCTGAGGAAGCTTTTCCATTGGCTCAGGGAACTCATATTGATCTCGTAGTTTCTTGTACCACTTCATATCAGATAAGGGTTTAAAGTGCTTGATCTCCATGTCTTCCTCAAGGGTAGTAGGACCATAATGATGAGGTGGAGGGACAACATATGGCATTCTCAATCTCTTTTCCTCTGCCCTTTTCCTTCTTTCTTCTTTTTCCTTTGCTTCCTCAGCTTCAGTCTTTACTTTTTTGGTGGTTACTGCTGGCTTAAACATAGTTGCGACCTCTCTCAATGCCTGTTGTGCTACAGCAGTAAGTGGCATGACATCTGTACCAGTCAGAATCTGTGTTAATCGTACTTTCTTGTCAATCTGCTGTTGGTCTAGAGCTTGCTTCGTCCTCTTATCCTCCTCACTCTCAAAGTCCTTCTTGACATGTGTCACACGTTCAACCCTAAGTGTGGCTTGGCAACTTGCAGAACCAGCAGAGTTAGTGGCAGTTACTCTGTATGTTCCAGAATCTTCTGGAAGAGTGTCTCTAATATGTAAGACAAAGTAGTCCAAACCCTCATGAACAACTTCAATCTGTGGACCAAATGCCAAAGGTGTACCATCCTTTTCCCATTTCAGTGACGGTGATCCTGACACTCTTATCTCAAAGCGTACACTCTGGCCCTCTTTGCACTCCAAGTTTGCCAGTAGGCGCTTGAACATGGGTCTCAGTGTATTATCAGCAGGTGCAGGGCGAGGAATCACTGTGAGACGCGCCTTACAGCTATCATCACCATACCTGTTGCGTGCCACCACAGTATATTCAGCATCATCATCAGAATCAAGGTTGTGAATAACTAATTGATACAGACCTTTGTCACTTATAAAAGTATATTTCCTGTCATCATCTCCTGGGGAAAACTTCTGCCCAGATTTCAGCCATGTAACACGTGGCTCAGGGTGTACTGTGATGGTGACACTAAAGCGAACATTTTCACCAAGGTAAGCAGTGCGGTTGTACAGTGGAAGGGTGAATTCTGGAGGTCTTTGGAGAAGACGGGCTGTGTCTATTCTGCGTTTGACTTTCTTTACCACACGTGCGGTGAAGAAGCTGCGATAGTCTCTGATGCCTTTAACAAAGAGCTCCGCATATGCACTGTCTTCACCATATTCATTGACAACTTTGCATCGGTATGTTCCATCATCTGATCTAGCGATACCCTTGATAGTTATTGTAGCAAGCCCCTCTTCATAGGTAATTTCACATTTGGCACTTTCCTCTAGTTGTCGGACTCCACAGTACCATGTAACCTCAGTACTGCTATCATAGTTCTCAATGTTGCAAATAAATTTGACATCATCACCTTCATCAGCAACATTGTGTTTAATTTGTCCAGCAACTGGACCATGTTCAAAAGGTGCGATCTTTGCTTTGGCAACTGTTACACCTCTCTGACTTTTGATAGCACCACCACTTGCAATACGAGCAGATGAGACAACAGTGTTCCATTCTTTTCTCACCATAGCTTGGTAGTATCTCTTGTGTCTTGTGATCTTGATTGACTTACCGTTGAGCTCCTCTGTGTTCATTGTCAGCCAAGGATGATTCAAAGCTTCAGCAGCTGTCATACGATGTTTACGGTCTTTAGTAAGAAGACGATCTATGAAGTCGAGTGCCTCAACACTTGCCTCTTTAAAGTACTCATCATCAAAACTGTACTCAGCATTGGAGATGTTGTCAATCATTTGTTGATTAGTTTCTGCAATGAATGGATTGAGTCCACTGAGGAGAACGTATGCTAGAACGCCAACAGACCACATGTCTGTGACAGTGCTGACCAGCTCATTTTGATGAATCTCACGTGCTGCATATTCAGCTGCTGTGTACTGAATCTTGATTTGTTCTCCAGGAGTGAGATGTCTCGCTTGTCCCAGTTCAATGATCTTGATAGTAGTTCCCCTTCTTGTGGTGTACACTATATTCTCAGGCCTGATATCAAAATGACCATAGCTCTTGCTGTGTAGAAACTCAAGTGCTTCACATACCTGTCTGATGTAATTAACAATTACACGTTCATTGAGCTCAAAGTTAGCTGTGCCAAGACGCTCAAATATGTCAACACCAGATATAAACTCATATATCATAACCAGTTCTTCAGGACTGTCAAATGATTCATGGAGTTGCAGGAAGTTCTTATGACGTGCCACATTTAGAGTGGCGATTTCTTTCTTTATTATTGCTTGATCTGCACTTTTTACTTTAACAAATTTGGCGAGGAATGTCTTCTTAGAACTAATCTCAATGCAGCGATGCACAATGCCAAACTGCCCACGGCCGAGCTCTTCAGCGACCATATATTTGTTGTGTACATTCTTAACCTCTGAATGAGGAGCTTTACCCTTAAAGACAGGTCTGCTGTCATCAACTTCCTCATCATAGTTAAGAACTCTTGATTTATCTTCTTTTGTCACAACTGATCCACTTGGTTCAGAAGGTGCACTCTGGCCAAATTTGTTCTCGGCTATTACACGGAATTGGTAGCTTGTTTTTCCAAACAGGTCGGTGACAGTGTAATGAGTGTCACGTGACTGGGCAACACGGATCCATCTCTCTGCTGTAGTGGCGCACTTCTCAATAATGTAGTTTCTAACTCTACTTCCTCCATCACTGGCAGGTGCTACCCAATTAAGTGTTACAGAATCCCTAGACACATCACTGGCTTTGATGCTACGAGGTGAATCAGGGACGTCTGCAACATCAAGTTCGACTGTTTGTTGGTCAATGCCAAATCTGTTCTTTGCACAGACAATATAGAAACCAGCATCCTTCTGATCCACTCCATTCGGAAACACAAGAGATGTGAATGATCTTGTGACAATGACTTGGTAATACCCATTGTTATCAATAAGATCTTGTCCCTTCTGCCATGTGATAACTGGATCTGGTTTTCCACTGAATGGAATCTTGATGTTCACCACTTCACCACGAAGAGCACAGAGGGCCTCTTTATGTTGTAGGTTCTTAGGTAAATGAATCTTTGCTGGTACTGAAAGAAAAAGATAAACCATGTGTTTTTACAACAAATCCTTGACACTAAAGAAAACTGGTAACATAATTCAATATCCACTGTTTTTGTAAACTTACTTTCAACATCAAGAGAAACGGTTGCAGAAATTGAGCCTCCCTGGTTTGTTGCTCTGATCTGATAGACAGTTGAATCTTCCTCATCAGCATTAGCAATGACAAGTTGATGATAACCTCCCTTGAATTCCTGGATCTTGAGTTTGACTCCATCTGCCTGAATTTCTTTGCCACGCTTGAACCATTTGATCACAGGTTTGGGTTGTCCTGTTATCTTGCAAACAAATGTTGCATTGCTCTTGTATTTCACGCTCATATTTCTGAGGTCTTCCTTAAAGGCAGGAGCATACACTTCAACATCTGTTCTTGGAACAACAGGGTCTGACTCTTCGCTGTATTCACTCTCTCCACCAAGGTTTTCACATTTCACACGGAAAACATACTCCAGGCCTTCTGTAAGCCTCTTGACTGAATAAACTGTCTGATGAATCTCATCAGTGGTTACAGCAACCCATTCACCTGTCTTTTTGTCCTTCTTTTCAAGACTGTAACTTTTGATCTTGGACCCACCATCAAAAAGAGGTGGTTTCCAAGAAACAACGCAGGAGTTCTTGGTCACTCCAGATACAAGAGGTTTAAGAGGTGCAGCTGGCTTATCTGTAAAACATTTCAGATGTACAATTACCCAACGTGTTTCTCCATTCTGAAATTACATTTTTTATTTCTTAATATTTCTTAGCTTACCTAATTGACTCTTGATAAGGATAGCAGATGGAGTCTGCAGTGGTTCACTGATGCCATAACGGTTTTGTGCCGAAATGCGGAAGAAGTAACCTTCATTTTCCACAAGATTGGGAATGCGACATGAGGTGCCCGTAACAGATGATGAGACAAGTTGCCACTTGGCACCTTCTTTGTCTTCATGCTTCTCCACAATGTAGTTTGTTATCATTGATCCACCATCATCTTTTGATGCCTTCCAGCTTATTATCACAGAATTCTTCAATAAAGCTTCGAGAACAATAGGCCCTTCAGGCATGTCAGGTTTGTCTGATAGGGAAAAAAAAAAAGTTATTTACCATTTTTAACTTACTCAAATTACATAAAATTACTATAATAATATAATTTAATATATTATTATTTTTATTAAAAATCCTCACCTAGGATTTCAAGGTGAGTTACGGTATCGGCAGAGCCAAAGTGGTTGTTGATCCTGATTCTGTACTTTCCACCATTCACCCTACGTTTGACATTCTTTAATATCAAGTGAGTGTAATGCTCTGTGTTCTCAATAATGACATTCTCAGAGGGCTCCAAAGGTTTGGCCCCATGAAGCCACATAATTTTGGGTTCAGGACGACCTATATACACGGCATGAATACGTACAGTTGTACCACATCCTGCAAAGGTTTTGTCTTTTAGTAGGGCAGGGAATTGAGGTGCTGCTTCCAGAACCAAGGTTCCACTGGTCTCACATTCTCCAGCTTCATTCACAGCTTTGCATGTGTACAGGCCTTCATCTTCTTGTTGGTCTGTTGAGATGGTTAAAGTATGGTTGCGGCCATCAGAGGTTGCAGCATATTTGCGGCCCTCTTTGATTTCCTTTCCACCTTTGTACCACTTAATTTGTGGAACAGGCCTTCCAATAATTTGACATTTTAGGGTAGCAGTCTGTCCAAGCTTGGCAGTAACTTCATCCATCTCTTTTCTGAGGGCTGGTATAGTTCCAACTGTTCCAAAATATATATATTTTTTTTGTTAAAAAGGAAATAATCGTCAAAGTTATATATTGTAAATATGAACTGCAAAAATACTTACCACCTAGTTTAGTTTTAATTCCTGCTGCGGTCCTACGAGGTCTGCTGATTCCAGTTTCATTTTCAGCAAACACTCTAAATTCATATTCAGTGGCTTCTTGCAAACTACCCTGAGTAAATTCTCTTTCCTTTAATAGCTCTCTGTTACACTTCTTCCAAGTGCTCTCCCCTGATTTTCTGTACTCAACCCAATAGCCAAGAACTGGCTTTCCACCATCACATTGAGGAGCTTCCCACTGAATAGTTATGTAATCTTTAGTTACAGCTGAAGTGTCTACCTCCCCTGGTTGACTTGGTTTGTCTGAAGCAGAAAGAGAGTTGTGAAAAATACTTTTTTTTTTTTTTTTAATTCTGTTAAACTCACACGTGGCTAATATGTTAATTAAATAAGACATATTTCCTTACCAAATGGATCTTTGCATATGACAGAATCTGATGCAGGTCCAGGTTCACTTTCTCCAATGTCATTTACAGCAATCACACGGAACTGATATTCTGCATCAGTAGTGAGTCCGCTAAGAGTGTACATAGTGGAAGTAACCCTCGTCTCATGGCGAACCCATTTGTCAGATGAGACCTCTTTATACTCAATGAAGTATCCAATGATCTGTGATCCACCATCATCTTTAGGTTTAACCCAAGCCAAATCAGCAGAGGACTTGGTAACATCCATGATTTCTGGTGGTGTGCTTGAAGCTTCTGGCACACCTGTTTTAAACATACACGAGAAATATGTAATTTTATAGTTGATTAAAAGTGATAAGTATGTTTGGTAATGAGAGTTGAATTAGTACTTACAAATTGGAGTCTTTGGTACAACAGGTTGTTCAGATTTAAGAGAGCCACTGATGCCAAACTTATTCTCTGCTGTCACCTTAAAGTGGTATTCAATATTTTCGTGTAGACCTTTGACCACCAAAGATGTGTCAACTACTCTGGAGTCAACAGTATACCAGGCTGCCTTTGTTACCTCACGTCGCTCCACAATATAGCCAAGGATTTCTGTGCCACCATCATCCTTTGGTGGCTTCCAGCTCACTCTTACAGAATGAGCTTGAATATCCTCAAATCTAAGTGGACCTTCAGGAGCTGCTGGACGGCCAATAACGTTGACCTTGATTTGCACCATCTTTTTGCCACATTTGTTTTCAAGATGGAGGACGTATACACCAGAGTCAGAGCGTTCAGCATCCTTGATAACAAGCTCAGTAATATCCTCACTGGAGACAATCATTGCACGGTTCGAGACCTCAGAGCCATCCTTTGTCCATTTGCAAATAGGTGTTGGCTTGCCTTTGATTGGAACTGAAAGTTTGATGACTGCTCCATGTCGGACAAAAAGTATATCTTTG
Source organism: Cathorops melanopus (assembly GCA_027576115.1). Classification (NCBI taxonomy): domain Eukaryota; kingdom Metazoa; phylum Chordata; class Actinopteri; order Siluriformes; family Ariidae; genus Cathorops; species Cathorops melanopus. The sequence continues at coordinate 1,122,999 of JAODLJ010000028.1, forward strand.
TACTTAGCTTCAAGGTCATGGCTTGGAGGTTCTGAAATGAAGCAAATGAATTAAATAATCAAGTATGATTAAGCCAACAGCAGCTAGTAATGTTCAAAGTTATAAACACTACGTGACATCATACCAAGCATCTCTGTCACAGTGACCGTTCTTGGCACTTCAGCAGGTTCACCTGGTCCACCAGAATTACAAGCCAAGACTCTGAATTTGAACTCCTCGCCTTGAGGCATTTTTGTCAGGGTGTATTCACAAATCATTGTAGGTGTAGTATTGCACTTCATCCAGGTTACAGAACCAACCTTCTGCATCTCAATTAGATAGCCAGTTACTTTAGAGCCACCCTCCTCATCAGGTGGATTCCAGGCCAAAGACACAGATGTCTTGGTGGTGTCTATGATTCTCGGGTTCTGAGGTGAGCCAGGTGGATCTAGAAAGATTGGCAATTGTTAGAAAAGCACATTATTATTTCACTACACAAAGATACACATGATTTAAAATAAATACACTTACCGACTGGATCAGTTGCCACAGCTGGTTTCGACAGAAGACTGGGTTTGCCTACACCTCTAGCATTGATGGCTGTGACTCTGTGCTCATATTCCAGGCCTTCAATCAGACCAGTGGATCTGTATCTTGTCATTGTCACTGGGTTCTTATTAGCACGGATCCATCTGTCAGCTCTGACCTCTTTGCGCTCAATGATGTAGCCAGCTACCTCTAAACCACCATCCTCATCTGGTGGTTCCCAAGCAACGGTCATGCCGTCCCGGGACACATCAAATACTACTGGGCGGCCTGGTGGTCCAGGAATGGCTGTCACCAGAGAAATCTTTGCGTTAGTTTGATTGCACATGTCATATATGGAATACATATACGTATAGTATCTATATACTATGAACCATGCTGTTGTTCATACATTTAGAACTCCTGCATTCAACAATTTCTGACTGCAAGAACTCTCCAGCACCGTAGCGATTGACCGCTGAAACACGGAAGACATATTCGTTTCCCTCTGTCAACCTGTCAAATTTAAAGCTTGGCCTGCTGACTGATTCAGAAACAGGTACCCATCCTGGACGATGAGCATCACGTTGTTCAATGACATAGTTAGTTACAGGAGCACCTCCATCTCTCTCTGGTGGGTCCCAGCTTATTGTAACTGAGGTTGCATCTATCTCATCAAAACGAATAGGTCCTTTAGGCTCATCAGGTTTGTCTGAAAAGGAAAAATAAATAAATAAATAAGAAATATATAAAAAAAGAAATATCACCCCAGGAAGTTGGCAGATTGACAAGTTACATCAGACAGCTGCCTTACCAAGAATGACTACTTTAATCTTCTCTGTAGTAATTCCTGTAATATTCTTTAATTCAAGTACATATTCTCCTGTATCATCAATTGTTGTGTCAAGCACAGTTAACTTGCAGAATTTCGCAGTTGACTGAATCTTCACACGTTCCTGTATCTTCAACTTATTGTCATTAAAGTACCAGGAGGAAACTGGAGGTGGCCTTCCACTGATTGGTAAATCAAGTTCAAGAGGTTTGCCTGCCAAAACACTGATCATCCTTTGTGGAATGCTTGACAGATCAATCCTTGGCATAACTGAAAAAGAAAAAGGTGTGTAAGTCAAACAAATCTTGGCACTGATCTATTTTATTTATTTTAATTCTAAAATAACAAACAGTACATACTTCTTTGTTCTTGTACTGTTACAGCGGTAACAATTTCTTTGGGTTCACCAATTCCTTTGCTGTTGAGAGCACGTACCCTGAATAGGTACTGCTCATGTTCGTTCAGTTTTTCAAGAGTGTATTCAAAGTCTGTTAATTTTAAAGTAGCAACTTTCATCCATTTATCTACACCAGCCTTGCAAGCTTCAACGATGTAGCCAATGATTCTGCTGCCTCCATCATGTTTAGGTTTCTCCCATCCAAGAGTAACAGATGACTTTGTGACATCTACAATGTCAAGTTTAGCTGGAGGCAGTGGCACTTCACACACCAACACAGCATCTGGTGTCTCACGAGGTTCACCTATGCCATAGATGTTTTCTGGCAACACTCTGAAGTAGTAGAGCATTCCTTCTGACAGTCCTGTAATTTTATATGATGTCTTGCTGCATTTAGAAGTAATGGTTTTGTAGGCTCTCATTGATGTCTCTCTTCTCTCAATGATATAATTGTTAACAGGTGCTCCACCATCAACCTTGGGGGCATCCCATGCAATGTGAGCAGACTGTGTTGTGAGTTCCTTTATTTTAATGGGGCCTGGTGGACCAGGTGTATCTAAAATTGAAAAGCATAAAATTAAACAAATGGTTAAGCAGGGTCTATCTGTCTGTCTGTCTGTCTAGACAGGTTATGAAGCAAAAAACAACAACAACAAAAAAAAAAACCCTGGTGACTCTGTTACAGTCCACTTGCTCTCTTAAAGAGAAGGGTCACTGCAAATCAGTACAGGTTATTCTCAGAGGATGACAATGTCCCCATTCACAGGGCCTGAGAACTCATTGAATAATTATATGCTATCACCTTCACAGTCAGATAACCTAATTAAATACCTATAAGAAATTTGGAGCAATGTGTTAAAAAGTGCTCTCCACCAACACCATAATAAAAATACTTAAGTCAATATCCTTTGGATGAATGGTGTTCCATCTCTCCAGTGTTCCAGAGAAAGAAAGAGACATTATTGGTTTATTCCTTTAATTTGTAACATGTCTACACACACACACACACACACACACACACACTTGGCTGGCATTGAGTGGTCTATCAGATATATTCTATTCAACTAGTATGATACTGAACAAGTCGAAGACGAGTAGCTAAATGGAATATATCCGACAGACCACAAAAAAAAGCCAGCCAACATTATTATTATTATACATGCACATTCCTTTCGGGTGTTCAACGTGTCTTTCTCTTTCAAAATTCTCTCAAAATCTTCCGCATTACCGTAAATCTTCCGCGGCCATGTTTGTTCACAAATTGTCACAGTCACTCGCTAGCGTGGAAGTTTTACGTCTCCGATGTGTGACGTCATGTTGTCTTGACAACCATGCAATATCGTAAACCAT
>JAODLJ010000028.1:1128177-1159350 GCA_027576115.1 Cathorops melanopus
TTCATCTTCTGCTCACTTAACTATTCACAGTAACAGACATTTTCAACAAGGGTGCCCAAACTTTTGCATGCCACTGTGTGTGTGTGTGTGTGTGTGTGTGTGTATGTGTGTATAATCATACCGTAGATCTTGACAAGAATACTAGCATCCTTCTTGCCAGCTGAATTAGAGGCTTCAAGGGTGTATTTTCCAGCATCATAGCGATTAATCTTGTCAATGATCAGAGTTGTGGCAGTATCTGTCACTTCAATGTATCCACGGTTTTGGAGATCCACACCAGGCTTGCTCCAGGTGATAACTGGAACTGGTCTTCCGGTAACAGTTACATGAAGACGCAGTGAGCCTCCAGCTCTCAGGCATATTGTCTTCTTTAGATCATCCGGAAGCTCAAGATCAGGTATTTCTGAGAAAAGTAATATATGTTTTTTTGTAATTTGAAGAAATTACATATCTTTTAGAGATATCTTTAACATTATGTATATTTTAATTATGAAGTCTTACCAATTCTTTCAATGGGCTCTACTTCAGTACATGGGTCACTAAAGTCACCTGCTCCATTGACATTGACTGCAGCAACTCTGAAGCAGTACTTTTTACCAGTTATCAAACCTGCCACAGTGTGTTCTGTGACTCTCAGAGTCTTCTCATGGGTCTTGATCCATTCCTCTGTTCCTAATTCTTTCATTTCAAGAATGTAACCGAGAACATCGGCACCTCCATCTTCTACCGGTCTTGTCCAGGCCAGACTAATGCTGTCCTTGTGGGTGTCTGTTACACGTGGAATTGAAGGAGCATCTGGTTTGCCTGTGGACATAAATGTAACATAATTTTCCATAATATAAAACATTATATATTTAATTACTATATTCATTTTGATACCCAAATACAGTCTTTGTATAATATACCTGTTGGTACTCGGCACACTGCATACATGGACACCTCACTAGGCTCACTATCTCCAGCAGCATTTATGGCTGTAACACGGAACTGATAAATGTTGCCCTCTTGTAAACCAGTAACCTTGAAGGTTGTGTCCTTGAGTATAGAGTCTTTATTAACCTTGATCCATCTGATGCTCTTTCTCTCTTTCTTCTCAATCAGGTAGTTTATGACTTCACTACCACCATCATTTTCAGGTTTTAGCCACTCAATTGTTGCAAAGTCTTTTCCAACTGCAATAATCTCTGGCGCTCCCGGAGGTGATGGAATGGCTGCAGGTGAACAAAAGACAAGAATAAATCAACATATTGCTTCTTTGAAAATCAAATTCAATACAAGATAGCACAAACATTTTACTTACTGAATGAATTTCTTGCAAAGATGGGTGAAGACTGCATTGCCACACCAGCTCCATACTTGTTTACACCTCTAACACGGAAAATATATTGATGGTTCTTGAAAAGTCTAGTAATGGTATACATGAGGGCCTTGCATTCAGCCTCCACGATGACCCAGTTAAGTCTGTTAGTGTCCCTTCTTTCCACAATATAGTGTGTAATGGGGTCACCACCATCCTCTAGTGGCTTTTTCCAGGACACAGTGCATTTCTCCTCGGTTACATTGCTTACTTTTATCTCCTGGCATGGGCCCGGTGTATCTTGAAAAAAGGGACAAATTCGAAGAAAGGAATATTTAGCACTAAACTGAATGTCCTCATTTCAGCTTCTTTTAAATATGATTTTAAAATATGATTATGCTTTAAAATATGCAGAATTATTTTACTCACCAAGCACCTTCACATTGACTTCAGCTGTTTTGGTTCCAGTGGCATTCTTCACTGTCAGAACATACCTTCCAGTATCATCTCTGTCACAGAACTTGATAATTGCCAGAGCACGGGTGCTAGAATACTGCAAAGAATATTTCTCACAAAGCTCTAGCTCCTTCTGTCCCTTGGCCCAGCAGACTTTTGGCTCAGGTTTACCACCAACAGCAGCATCGAGAACCAGGTCTGACCCTGCTCTGACAGTAACTGTGTCCGCGAGGAGTTTACTATCCAGTTCTGCTTTTGGAGGTGCTATATTTAAAAACAAACAAACAAAAACATGTTTTATGCCTTTAAATACACTTATTTTGCAACAACATTTACAAATGAAATTGATTCTTACTGTATTCAGCTTTGCAAGTCACTGCTCCTGTTGAAACCGATGCCATGCTGAACACTCCATGAGCATTCTTTGCAATCACACGGAACTCGTATACTTCCCCTTCTTCCAATGCAGTAATGGTGAATTTGGTATCAGCAACATTAGTGTAATTACACTTCAGCCATCTACCCTCTCCAGAGACAGTATATGGCTTACGCTCAACAATATAACCTGCAATTGGGCTTCCACCATCATTCAGAGGCACAGACCATTTAATTGACACTGCTGATCTTAACACATCAGTTACTTCTGGCTTGCCTGGGGGATCTTGAGGGGTAAATATATGAAATAAATTAGTATGTTTGAAAGTGTGTGTGTGTGAATAAGATTAGATTAGATTAGATTCAACTTTATTGTCATTGCACATGTCACAGGTACAAGGCAATGAAATGCAGATTGCATCTAACCAGAAGTGCATAGCAGTAAATAAAAACAGTTATTGGATTAATTTTGTTATTAAACTTATTTGTTAAACTTACCAACTGGATTTTGAGCCACAGCTCTCTTTGAGGCTTCACTTGCTTTGCTGAAGCCAGCACTATTCATAGCATACACTCTGAACTGGTACTCAAGACCTTCAATAAGGCCATCCACCTTGTAGTAACATTCAAAACAGGGGATGGTATTTTCTCTGACCCAGAGAATAGTGTTGCGTTCCTTTTTCTCAATCCAGTATCCAGTGACCTTACTACCACCATCATGGTACGGCTCCTCCCAACGAATGCTCATGCTGTTAGCAGAAACAGCAAACACTTCTGGTCTAGTTGGAGGCCCTGGTGGAACTGTAACAGAAAAATAGTAACATTATAAAAGAATAACACTATTCTTCAGAAATAACATGAAATGAAATACTGTCTATGTCCTACTATGGTCATATTTAATTGCTCACCAAATGGATGCTCTGCAACAATTGTTTCAGACTCAGTTGGTTTGCTCACACCAAATCTGTTTTCTGCTGAGACACGGAACGTGTACTGCATGTACTTTGTTAGATGTGAAACATGGAACGAGCGTCGTTTCACACTAGAGTTGATAAGCTGCCAGGCAGTTGAGCCAGACTCACGCTTCTCAACAATGTAGTTTGTTATTTCAGTTCCACCATCATCCTCAGGCTCATTCCATGACAATTCACAAGACTGAGCTGTAATTGAAGAAACCTCAATAGTCCCCTCTGGAGGACTGGGTCTGCCAATGACATTGACAGTGACAATGAAAGTCTTCGTCCCAGCCACATTCTCAAGGGTAAGGAAGTACCTTCCTCCATCACCTCTCATACTTTCTTTAAGTGTAAGAGTGGTCCTATTTTTGGTGGTCTTGATTGAGACCCTGTCAGTTTCTTTTAGTCTCATTTCCTCAAGCTTCCAAGTGACTTTGGGTGCTGGTCTGCCACTAATTGGAATATCAATTTCAAATGAACTCCCAGACTTGCAGGTGATAAGCTGGTTGGTAATGCCGCTGAGATCTGCAGTTGGCTCAATACGGGGCTCTTTAACAACAACAGAAGAGAGAGCCTCTCTAGCTACACTGTAACCTGCATCATTCTTAGCTTTGACATGGAATTGGTACTCTGTACCTTCAGTTAAACCCTCAACAATAAGAATTAAGTTTTTGGTAAAACCTCCAACAACCCATTTATCAGTTCCTTTTGCTTTAGCCTCTACACAATAAGCTGTGATACGGCTGCCACCATCATGTTCAGGCTTCATCCAGGCAAGAGTAACTGTTGTATCACTGGTATCAATAATGTCCAGTCTCTTTGGTGGAGCTGGTTCAGCAGTGGCAATAATTGGATCAGGCATTTCATAAGCCTCACCAAGGCCATACTGATTTTCCGCCATAACCTTAAAGAAGTAGGGTACTCCTTCTAGGAGCTCTGAAATTCTCATGCTTGTTTGAGTGCACTTAGGTCCTGCTTCTGTCCATGTACGCCGGCTAGCCTCACGCTTCTCCACAACATAGTGATGAACACGTGCACCACCATCATTGACTGGTGGCTCCCACATAAGTGTAAGGGCACCTCTTAGAACATCCTTGAAAGTGAGAGGACCTGGTGCTCCAGGTGTGTCCAGCACTTTAACTGTAATAGTGATGGATTTGTTACCGCTGCTGTTCTCGAGAGTGAGAGTGTATTTGCCACTGTCATTCCGTGTACAATTTCCCAGTGTCAAGCAAGTGAAGGTCTCTGTGGTAGTTACATCAGCCATTACCCCCAGTTCTCCATCCACCTTTATCCATGAAGCTGTAGGTGCTGGTTTTCCTTTGAAAGCAACACGGAGACATACACTGCCACCCCTTTTCACAATGTGTGTCTGTTGGAAGCTTGCATCAATATCAATCTCCGGTGCAGATAGTCTATCTACTGCTTGTACTGGCTCAGAGATCTCTTTAGGTTCACTCTTTCCAACTGCATTAACTGCAGTAATGCGGAACTTGTACTCTGTACCTGTTTCCAAACCAGTGGCAGTGTACTTTGTGACAGAGCAAAGATCTTCATTGACTCTATGCCATTCTTTTTCAGCTCCCTTGCACATCTCAATGATGTATCCATGGACCTCCATGCCACCATCATAGCCAGGTCTGGTCCATTCCAGACTGACAGATGTGTTGGTGGTATCAGTAACATTTACAATTGAAGGACCATCTGGTTCTTCAGTTGGCTCTGCACATTTAATAGGCATTGAAATATTACTTGGTGGTCCAACTCCAGCATCATTAACAGCATAAACACGGAATTCATACTCCACATTCTCAGTGAGATGTGTTACTCTGTGAGCAGCGTCAGTAATTGGTTTCCTAGTCAAGACCTTTACCCATCGCCCAGTCTTCTTCTCACGTCTTTCAACAATGTAATATTTAATTGCATTTCCTCCATCATTTGTTGGTGCAGTCCAGCCAATTGTAATACTCTCTCCATCAACATTGGTGGCATCAGGAGTTCCAGGAGAGTCTGGAATGGCTGTGGGAAAGAAAATAATACAATTTTATTCACTTTTTTTTTGGTGTAACCAAAATATATGAAAAATTACAATATAATCCGTGGATGCACTTACTATATTGCATTTGGGCAATGACAGGAACGGAATCCAGTGGTCTACTGACCCCAAATCTGTTTACAGCAGACACACGGAACTGGTACTCATTGGTCTTGATCAGTTTGGTAGCATTGTAGATACACTCCTCACAGTGATCTGTAACTAATGTCCAGGAAATTTTGGAGGTCTCTCGCTTCTCAATAACATAATGAGTAACCTCAGAGCAGCCGTCATTTTCTGGTGGATTCCATGAAAATGTGACTTTGCCCTCTGAGATGTTTGTGAAGACAATTGGTCCAACAGGCTCTCCAGGTGTATCTAAAAACATGACAACAATTAGATGGAATGGATAAAACATAAACAAATGTGAAAAGCTGTGCTAGGAAAAATAAAATTATGCATACCAAAGACTTCAACTTTAATTTGCTCTTTCTTGGTTCCGCACTGGTTTTTAGCTTCTACAGTATAGAGCCCACGGTGAGAGCGGTCAGCATCTCTAATAAAGAGGGTGCTTGAGCCAGTAGCTGTTGTGATATCCACCATCTTCTTAGTTAGTTCAACATCATCCCTGAACCATTTGACCTTGGGTGTTGGTCTTCCTGTAATTGTGACTTTAAGTCTGATGCTATCCCCTGCTTTGATGGCAACCCCTTCAAAGTATTCCTGTCCAAATTCAATATTTGGAGCAGCTGTAAAGGGGAGGAAAATATATCATTAATTATAATGCAAGGGGTCTTATAGTATGGAAGTGAATTAGATGCATTGTATGAACTTACAGCTTTCATCTCTGATGAGAACATAGCCAGAAGACTGAGAAGGTGGGCTGATGGTGCCAATGGCATTCCTAGCTATAACTCTGAATTCATATCGTTCACCACAAGTTAAACCAGTCACTATAAACTCTGTGTCAGCTACATTTGTGAAGTTTGTCTTCAACCAGCGACCCTGGTCCTGACGTTTCTCAATGTTGTAGGCAACAATTTTACTTCCACCATCTCTTTTAGGTGCATCCCATTTCAATTTCACAGATTCACTAGTTATATCAACATAGTCAGGAGTTCCAGGAGGATCTGTGATACAAATATCATGAAGACATTAAGATAAGTTTTCAGAAGGACTCAAGGGTTTTCACACATTATGTTTTTCAGATTTCAGATTTACTCACCAACAGGAGAAACAGCCATAGTTGGTTTGCTCTCATCACTCATACGACTATATCCAGCATCATTTTGAGCATAGACCCTGAATTGGTATTGCAGGCCTTCAATAAGGCCAAGAATTCTATATTCCCTTGCAGTCACCAAGACTAGGTTGACCTTTGACCACATGATGCTGTTTGTCTCTTTCTTTTCAACATGGTAACCAAGTACTGGGCAGCCACCATCAAAGATGGGTGCTTCCCACTGAATAGTCATGCCATCGTTTGTGACATTGTAGACAAATGGCATGCCTGGTGCACCTGGAGGTCTAAACTCATGCTTGGCAATGACATTTTGTGAAATCAGAGGTTCACTCACACCGTACCTGTTCTCTGCACATACTCTGAACTGATACTGAGTTCCTTTGATTAAATTTGGTACATTGAATGTAGTTCCTATAACATGTGAACAAGCCATCTTCCAATCTGGCTGGGAGGTGTCACATTTTTCAACGCTGTAGCAGGTGATTTTTCCACCGCCATCATCATTTGGTTCATCCCAAGAAATCCTTATACTTTCTGATCTGACTTCATCCAAACGAATTGGTCCAATGGGTCTGGATGGCTTTCCAAGGGTAATGACTTGTATATGGAATGATTTCCTGCAGATGGTGTTGTCAAGTGTAAGTGTATATTTACCACCATTCTCTTTTTCGACATTCTTTATCATAAGAGTTGCCTTGTTTTCTGTCTTCTTGAAGCGAACCTTTCCACTCTCTTTCAGTGGCAAATTGTCCTTTAGCCAAATAACCGATGGCCTTGGTTTCCCTCTGTATGGAAGCTCAATATGTACATTGTGACCAATGCGAACACTGACTTGTCCATCAGGATACTCCTCAAGGTTTGCCTCTGGTGGAATGATGTATTCCTTTACTTTAATTGGACCAATCTCTGTAAATTCGCTGGTGCCTTTCTCATTCTTTGAGCAGACTCTGAAAAACATGTCTGTGAGCTCCTTAAGTTTTGTGACCTCATGCTCGCAATGCTTGTTTGTTCCAGCAGGAGCCCATTCTTCTTGACCATGAAGTTTCTTTTCAATTATGTAATCAGTAATAATGCTACCACCATCATAATCTGGTTTGTTCCACTGCAACATCACTGATGTTTTTGAGGAGTCTTTCATAGCAAGATCTTTGACAGGACCAGGTTTCTCAGTGGCTTTAACTGGCTCTGCTGTCTCACATGGCTCACCAACTCCATTCTCATTTTCTGCTGATACACGGAAAAAGTATGATATCTTCTCAGAGAGCTCATCAATTTCATATGTCATTTCCATACATTTGTTGGTTACAGCAGCATATGTGCGCTTTGAAGAGTCTCTTTTCTCAACAACATAGTTAGTAATTTCAGCACCACCATCAAGAAGAGGAGGTTCCCAGCATAAGGTCACTTTTCCACGAGTGACATCTTTCAGGACCAGATTTCTACAAGCAGAAGGAGTGTCCTGTACTTTTACAGATAGTGTCAATGATTTTGGTTGTCCTACCCCATTTGATAGCTCAATAGTGTATTTGCCACTATCATTGCGGGTTACATGAGAAAGTACAAGGCAGGATGAAGTGTCTGTGTTGTGTATATCATATTTAGGGTCATTATCAATGTTTTGGTCCTGTTTCTTCCAAGAAACAGTAGGGGCAGGTCTGCCTTTGAGAGGAACCATGATTTCAACATCTTTGCCAGCTTTTACAATGTAATGAGTTCTCATTGCAACATCTTTGTCAATGTCAGCTTCCTCTGCAAATAAATAAATAAATAGCAAAAATTACAAATGAGACTTAAATCTTAAAAAATGCATTAAACAATATAAAGTGGTAAAAAGTATGTATATACCAAGAATATCTTTAGCTTGGACTGGTTCCTCCATCTCTATTGGGTCTCCAAGACCAGCACAATTCATAGCAGATACACGGAAGTAGTAGTCAACATCTGGCATAAGACCTGAAGCAACATACTCAGTAGTTCTGACTTCACCTTTTTTACTTATTACTGCCCATTCTCCTTCCTCACCGACCCTTTTTCCCACAGTGTAGCTAGTAATTTCACTGCCTCCATCATACACTGGCTTGGACCATCCAAGAGTAATTGAAGTTTTAGTTGAATCAACAACTTTGAGCTTTGTAGGCTCAGAAGGTGTATCTGCAGGATAATTTACAAAATAAGGTGAGGATTTATTCCATATTAGGGCAATAGGAATGAAAAAAATAATAATTTCAGCATAATATGAAAGAAAAACTGACACACAAATACCTACCAACCGGGTCAGCTGCTTTGTAAAAGTCAGAAACATCCGAGAATGGACCTTCTCCAGCTCTGTTGATTGCACACACACGATACTGATATTCATTTCCTTCAGTCAGGTGATGGACCTTTGCTGTTGTGTCACAAATGGGGTCTTTGTAGATTTTAATCCAACGCAGATTCTTCTTGTCACGTTTCTGTAAATAGTAACCTGTAACTCTGCTACCGCCATCCACTCCTGGTTTATCCCATACGATTTTCATGGAAGTTCTAGTGATTTCTGTTGCCTCTGGTGTGGTAGGTTGTCCAGGAGTAACTGGAAAAATAGTTGTAAAAAAAACTCTTTTTTTTAATTTATTTACCTTGATCAGAATATGAATTTATTTGACTTTGTTTAAATATTAAAATATATAAAAATTGTATTTTATATTATATACTATTATATACTGTTATATTTCACCATATAAATGATTAATGATTATAGTTTCATACCAAATGCATTCTTGGCAATAATCGGTTCAGACTCCAGAGGATCTCCAGGCCCAAATTTGTTGACTCCTCTGACACGGAAGACATATTCACCTCCTCTGATCAGCTTCTGGACAGAGACTGTACATTCCTCCATACAGTCAGAAACAGTAGACCATACAACTCTACTCGTCTCTCTTTTCTCCACAATATAATGGGTGACTTTGGAACCTCCGTCATCTGTTACTGGCTCCCAACCAATTACTATGGTGTCAGCAGTTACTGATCTGAATTCAATATTTCCAGCTGGAGGGCCCGGTTTGTCTAGTAATTTTGAAATATAAATGATAAAGCATCAATATCGAGGGCATGTAAAATTCATGAAAACAAGTTTATTTTTCAAGCTATCAGGGCAAAAGCTTGACACACCTAGAATCAATATTCTGATGGAGGCAGAAGCTGTGCCAAACACATTCTTGGTCTTTAATTCATACGTCCCCGTGTTATGACGAGTGACATCCTTGATAAGAATGGCAGATGAATCAGTGGTGCTCTCAATTGATAGCTGTGCACTTGACACTAATCCCTTTTCATCCTTGAACCATTCAATTGTTGGCAGTGGCTTAGCCATAATTCCCAGTTTTATCTTAACAGAAGCTCCAGCTTTATATTGCACAACATCGAGGTACTCAGGAGGCAGGTCTATTACTGGGGCACCTAAAAGGGGAGGTTTAGAAATAGTAAAACTACTACCTTTAAATACTTAATCTGTAGGTATAAAATCAGTCAATATAAAAAAGTGTTACCTACCAGAAATGTCCACACAAGTTGCTGGTCCAGCAATGAGAGATGGATTGCTCACAGACCCAACTGCATTTTTGGCAAAGACTCTAAATTCATATGACTGATCTTGTGTCAAGCCTGATACAGTGAAGTTTGTCTCAATAACATTGGTAAAGTTAGCCTTTGTCCATCTGCCATTTGGAGCATCTCTTCTCTCAACTATGTAGCCAGTGATCTTAGATCCACCATCAAAAGGAGGCTTCTGCCAGACAAGGCTAACTGAGGTCTTTGTAATCTCAGAGATTCTCACATTTGCTGGAGGTTCTAAAAACAAAACAAGTATTTAGAATATAGTGGCACAGTATTCCTGTGGATTTTACACATTTTCTAAAATGAGTTGTATAATATCAGGAACCTACCACAAGCATCAATGGCAAGTACTTCCTCTGATGTCTTGCTGAATTTACCAATACCAGCAGCATTTTCTGCAGCAACCTTGAATTCATAAATCATACCCGGGCATATTTTTGTCACCCTGATTTGATTAGCAGGGATTGCTGTCTTGTTCACTTTCTGCCATAGAATGCTGCTTCTTTCTTTCATTTGGACATGGTATCCAAATACTGGATTCCCTCCATCTGCTACAGGTTCATGCCAGCAAACTGTAAGGCTTTCTCTCGAAACAAAGCTCATCCATGGTGTTGATGGTGGTCCAGGAATTGCTGAAATTGACAATAAAATGTTACATTTATGTTATTACTGTAGTAGCAGATATAGAATACAGTAAATAAGTACTCACTGTATGGAAGTTTCACAGTGACAGTCTGAGAATCAATGTGATCACTGATACCAAGGCGATTCTCCGCTTTAATTCGGAATTGGTATTCTTCACCCTTTGTTAATTTAGTAACTTTAATTGCATTCCTGGCAACTGTGGATGACACCTCTACCCAAGCTGGAGTGCTTGTTTCACGTCTAAGCACAACATAATTGGTCACTGGACTACTGCCATCATACACAGGTGGTAACCATTTTAGGCACAGTGATGTTTCTCCAACATCACTGATTTCAACTGGACCAACCGGAGGACCTGGTCTATCTAACACCAGTATATTAATGAACATCTTGGTTGTTCCACTGGTATTTGAGGCAACAATGTCATATCTTCCAGCATCATTTGCAATACTTTCTTTGAGGCTGATATTTAGACTCTCTGGTGTTACTTCAAAACTAAATCTCTTTCCACACCTCACTGGAACATTGTTTCTTGTCATTGTGACTTTTGGCATGGGCTTGCCAGTGAGAGGAAGCTCAAACTTCAGATTTGATCCTGCTCTCACATAAACAGTGTTGTGTGGGAAGTTCTTCATATCAAATTCAGGGGCATCTGTGAAGAAAGCACATGTTTAATCAAAACTGGACATCTGAATTAACAGAAGCAGGTAAACACACATATCAAGAATGAAATGATACTTACTGAGTTGATCTTTTACAATCACAGGAATTATCATTTCCTTTGGCTCACTGAGTCCTGCATGATTTTCAGCACGAACTCTGAATAAATACTCTGCATTTTCTCGCAAGCCTTTGATTGTATGGGTATTGGTTTTTACAGTGGCACACTTCACCCACTTTTGATGTCCCTTCTCTAGAGCATCAATGAGGTAGCTTGTAATTCTACTTCCACCATCACACTCTGGTTTTGACCATACTATTGTAACACTGTCTTTTGTAACTTCAGCTACTCCAAGTCTGGCAGGTGGGCTTGGTATTTCTGTTGGAACAAAAAATAATTCATACAAAGTAAAAAGTACAAGTATCAAAAAATTAACATAACCAATTCTGGCACAAGTAAAAGCAACAACGTACCTGTTATTTTAGTTGCATCTTTTGTTTCAGCAGGTACACCCATACCAAATTCATTCTCTCCAATGACTCTGAAGTAGTAGAGTGCACCCTCTTGCAAGTCCTCTACCTTATAGATGAGATTGTGGCAGTTACTGGTTACACACACCCAGGCCTTTTTGCTAGCTTCACGTTTTTCGACATGGTAGGCTTTCACAGCATCACCACCATCATTCTCTGGGACTTCCCAAGTAACCGTGGCAGAATCTTTTGTCACATCTTTAATCTTCACATTAACTGGTGGTCCTGGGGAATCAAGAACTTTAACAACCATTGGCAAAGTTGCAGTTCCAACACCATTATCCAGTGTAACAGTATATTGTCCAGAGTCATTTCTTGTTGCCTTTTCAATAGTCAGGGATGTGTATTTTCCAGTTGTTCGAATTGTAGCTCTTGATTTGAGGTCAACATCTTCTTTATTCCATGTGACTGAAGGCACTGGTACTCCTTTGAATGGCGCGGTCATTGTGAATGAATTGCCATGCTTGACAATCAGCATTTTCCTCAGCTCAATATCAACATCAAATACTGGTTCCTCCTTTCTGTCTGTTGCTGTCTGTGGCTCAGAAACTGGAGATTGCTCACTCAGGCCCATTTTGTTGATTGATTTAACTGCAAAGACATATTCCACATCAGCTGTAAGACCAGAAACAGTGCACTCAGTGCTCTTTGTCATCTGAATGGCAACAGCCCATTCCTCATCCTCTATTTTCTTGTATTCCACTCTGTATCCAAGGACTGGTGTTCCACCATCTGACAATGGCTTGTTCCAGGTAATAGAAATTGAACTTTTTGTGTAATCAAGAACCTTTGGTTTAGATGGTGGGGTTGGCACAAGTAAAGCATCCTTTGCCATAGCTGGAGCAGATGGCTCACTAGGAGGACTTAAACCTGCAGCATTCTCTGCAAATACTCTAAATTCATATTCACTTCCTTTTCTTAGTTTGGATACTACAGCTCTTTCATCTTTTACAAGCTCTCTGTTGACTCTGACCCAACGAAGACTTGATTTCTCACGTCGTTCAATCACATAGCCACATATTTCACTGCCTCCATCAGAAGCAGGCTTAGCCCAAGTTACAGTCATCTCCTCACTGGACACATTTGTTATTTCAACATTTGTTGGTGCTGCTGCAAAGGTGAATGGATCAGAGGTTTTGACAAGTTCACTTTCAAGAGGTTCACCAAGTCCAAATTTATTTACAGCCAAAACTCTGAATATGTATTCATTGCCTTTGAGGAGCTTTGTGACTTTGCATGTTCCAATTTTCACTTCTCCTTGTACAACTGTCCATGCCAAACTGCTGGTCTCTCTTTTCTCAACAACATAATGTGTGACTTCTGAACCACCAATTTCTTGTGGTGGTCCCCATGACAGTGTGCAGCCCTCTGCAGTGAGCTCAGTTACTGACAAAGGTCCTGCTGCAGGTCCAGGTTTATCAAGGATCACACATTTCACTGGTATTGTCACTGTACCAGCAACATTCTGTAACATTAAGACATACTTTCCAGAATCACTCCTTCTGCAGTCTTTCACTACTACCATAGTGCTAGTATCTGTTGCAGATATCTGAATTCTTGCACTGAGGTGAATCTCTTTTCCATCTTTTGACCATGATGCCACTGGTAGTGGGCGTCCAGCAATGTCAGCATTGATCTTTAGGGTCTCTCCTGCTTTCACAACCACAACATCTCTAAACTTGACATCCATCATAATTCGTGGTGGTTCTACATCATCTTTGACTGTAATAGGGCCTGTGTTATCTGATGGCTCACTAAACAGTCCAGCAGCATTCTTTGCAGTGACACGGAAATCATATTGCTGATCTTGAGTAAGACCAGTAACATCAAAGTATGTTTCAGGAACATTGGTAAAGTTACATCTCATCCAGCGGCCATCTGGAATATCCCTACGTTCAATAACATAACCTGTAACTTTGGCCCCTCCATCATATTCAGGCTTTGTCCAAGAGAGAGAAACAGAAGATCTAGTAATGCTTGTAACCACTGGTTGACCAGGAGGATCACATGGATCTCTAGCAGGTATAGCCTC
Organism: Cathorops melanopus; assembly: GCA_027576115.1. Taxonomy (NCBI): domain Eukaryota; kingdom Metazoa; phylum Chordata; class Actinopteri; order Siluriformes; family Ariidae; genus Cathorops; species Cathorops melanopus. The sequence continues at coordinate 1,142,002 of JAODLJ010000028.1, forward strand.
ACTGACTTTGCTGACCTTTCCAATGCCGGCAATGTTTTCAGCATATACACGGTACTCATAGAACATAGCTTCTTCAAGGCCAGTTACTTTAAACTCAGTATCTTTGATGAGAATCCTATTCACCTTTGTCCACAGAATACTGCTTCTCTCCTTGCGTTCCAAGTGATATCCAAGAACTGTGCTACCTCCATCATTAACTGGTTCATTCCATGTCACAAGCATGAAGGATTTGGTAGCATGAGCCACACGTGGAGTAGCAGGTGGCCCAGGTTGCTTGAATGTATATTCTGCCGTAATCCCAGGAGAGTCAATAGGCTTACTCTTTCCATAGCGGTTCACTGCATATATACGGAATTGGTATTCAGAACCATGAGTCAGACGAGCTACCTTGACTGAAGTTCTGGCAATGTTTGATGAAACAATCTGCCAGACTGTTGTGTTGGTATCTCTCTTCTCAACAATATAGTTATTAATGGAACATCCTCCATCATATTCAGGGGGAGACCATGATAGCGTAATGGAGTCAGAAGTCACAGCATCTACCTTTACTGCAGCTGGTGGGCCTGGCTTGTCAAGAACCACAACATTGATATCAGTGGAAATCGTGCCAGCTGTATTAGCTACGGTGATTTCATATTTCCCAACATGCTCAATAGAAGCTTTTTTGATTACAATCTTGCTTGATACCATGGTGTTTATTATTGTGAGATAAGTTGTTTGCTTAAGAGGTAGGTCATCCTTTTTCCATGAAACCACTGGCTTAGGTCTGCCTCTTATGGGAATTTCAATAATAAGGTCATCTCCAGCCTTAACACTATAAGTGTTGAAGAGCAGGTTAAATGAAGGCTCTATCTCTATGTCTTTGGCACAAACAGGCACACCAAGTTCTTGTGGTTCACTCTTGCCTTTCTCATTCAGTGCAATTACCCTGAAAGAGTATGTTTCACCAGGTTTAAGGTTCGACACAGTAGTCTCTGGGACTTTCACTGTACAACACGCAACCCATTTGTCTGTGCCTTTTGACTGTGATTCTACATTGTAACAAATAACTTTACTACCACCATCATGTGCAGGTTTCATCCATGTGAGAGTCACACTGTTCTTGGTAACATCCACAAGAGTGACCTTTCCTGGGGGCATAGGGACCTGGGCAACTTTCACTGGATTTTTTGTTTCTGCCATCAGACCAAAGCCATACTCATTAACAGCACACACTCGGAAATAGAATATTCCTCCCTCCGGAAGTTCTTCTATCTTGAAGAAATTTTGTGTGCAGATGCTTGTGACAGTTGTGTAAGCTTTCCTTGTAGATTCTCTCTTTTCCACAATGTAATTGGTTATTTTGGCTCCACCATCAGTAAGAGGAGGCTCCCAGTAGAGAGTCACCGAGTCTTTCTTAATTTCCTTTACATCAAAATTCTGAGGCGCACTTGGTGAGTCAAGCACCCTGACATTCACAAATGCTGACTTCGTGCCACTCTTATTCTCAAGTGATAAAACATATTTCCCACTATCAAATCTATTGACATTGTCAATTACAAGCATGGTGTATGAACTAGTAGTTTCAGTAAGTGCTCTCTCAGTTAAAGCCCCCTCTTCCTTCTCCCATTTGACTGATGGTTCAGGTCTACCTCGAATTTTAATAAATAGACGAAGTGATCCACCTGCACGAACAGAGACAACTTTTCTAAGATTTGCATCAAGTTCAAGCTCTGGTGTCTCAATTCTTTCAATAGTAGTCACAGAGCCATGAACATCAGCAGGTTCACCAACTCCTTCTGAATTAATGGCACACACTCGGAAGTTATACTCAGCATTTTGTTTAAGGTTTTCCACTGTTAAGCATGTTGCCTGTAAACCAGCTGGAGGTGTACATGTGGTCCATTCTTCTGCACAGGCCTCTTTCATCTCAACAATATAGCCTTTGATATATGCCCCACCATCTGTGGCTGGCTTACCCCAAGCCAGGGACACAGATGAGGTTGTATGATCTGTTACTTTAGGATGATGTGGTGGACCAGGAGGAGTCGTTGCATTTATTGCTCTATAGAACAGAGATAAGTCACTTAGTACTCCCACACCAGCAGCATTCTCAGCAGCCACACGGAATTCATAGAAATGTCCCTCTGAAAGACCAGTTACTTTGAAGTGCAAGTCAGAAAGCTTCTGTCTGTTGCACTTGGTCCATCTTACACCATCTTTGTCACGTTTCTCCAGGTGATAACCAATAATTTCAGTTCCACCATCACTCTCTGGGGCATTCCATGATAGAACCATTGAATCTTTTGTTATCTCACTTGCTTCTGGTGTTGATGGTGCACTTGGTGGCTTGTATGGGTTGCATGCAGTTATTGCCTTAGACTCCAGTGGGTCACCAATTCCATATTTATTGATAGCCATAACTCTGAAAATATATTCATCACCTGCCAGGAGATTTGTCACTTTGTAACTGGTAGTGTGAATATTTGCATCAACCAGAGTCCATGATAATCTGCTAGTTTCTCTCTTCTCAAGAATGTAGTGAGAAATATTAGCACCACCATCCTGAGAAGGTTCAGTCCAAACCAGATCACATCTATCAGACATAATACCAGTTACGTTTAGTGGTCCAGTTGGAGGGCCTGGCCTATCAAGAACCCTCACAGTAATGGGAATTGTTTTTGTGCCACCACTGTTTCTTAATACAAGGTCATAATGGCCACTGTCTAATCGTGTACAGTCTTTGATAGTAATAGTGGCACATTTCTGTGTCGTTTTTATTTCAATACGTAGTGTCTTATCTATTTCCTTTCCTTCTTTCAGCCACTGAACATCAGGAATGGGTTTTCCATGAATATCTGCTTCAAGAACTAAGTTCTCTCGAGCACTGACAACAATGACATCCTGGTACTTAGGATCCATTGAAACACTTGGGGGTTCAATTTCATCTGTCATGGTAATTGGACCAGTGCTTTCAGATGGCTCACTGAAAATACCTGCAGCATTTCTTGCTATTACTCTAAATTCATACTGTTGGTCTGCTGTTAAGCCAGTGATTGTGAATTCAGTCTCAATCACATTGGTAAAATTGACCCTCATCCAGTGGCCTTGAGGCAAGTCTCTCTTTTCAACAATGTATCCTGTCACTTTGCTGCCACCATCATATTGAGGTTTTGTCCATTGTATTACCACATGGTTCTTTGAAATAGAAATAGCTTCTGGAGTACCAGGTGGATCACATGGATCACGAGCAACAAAGCTGTCTGAAACCTTGCTTGCTCTGCCAACACCAACAATGTTCTCGGCATATACTCTGAATTCATAACCAATTCCTTCCTCAAGATTACATATCTTAAACATGGTGTCAGTAATGAGAGTTTTGTTCAACTTTGTCCACAATATACTAGTTCGTTCTTTACTTTCCAGGTGGTAGCCAATTACTGAGCTTCCACCATCGTTGACAGGCTCATTCCACTCAATTATCATTTGATCCTTGTTGGCAGATTTCACATATGGAGTTCCAGGTGGCCCAGGAGGTTTGTATGGATACTGAATCAAAATTGCCTTTGATTCCAAAGAGGAACTCTTACCGTATCTGTTTTCAGCAATGACTCTAAACTGGTACTCAGCACCAGTTTTCAACTTTGTTATTTTAAGTGATGTCCTGGCAACTGATCCAGCAACAGCTTCCCATGTGGTGGTGGTGGTGTCTCGCTTTTCAACAATATAATGCTTCACATGGCAGCCTCCTGTGTAAGATGGAGGTTCCCATGAGATTGTTACAAAGCTATTGCTCACTTCTTTCACTTTAATAGGGCCAGTTGGTGGACCAGGCTTATCAAGGATAATGATTCCAATTTCCTCTGTAATAGTACCAGCACTGTTTGTTGCACTAATTGTATACTTTCCAAAGTCATCTTTATTGGCTTCGGTAATCTGTAGAATGGCTGATGTTGGTGTGTTTGAAGTACTGATTCTAGATGTCACTTTAAGAGCTTGTCCATCCTTCAGCCAAGTAACCTTTGGCTTGGGGCGTCCAAATACGGGTATTTCCAATTTAAGTTCATCACCGGATTTGACACTGTATGTACTAAACTGTACTTTAAGGCTTGGTTCAATGATTAAGTCATTGGCAATGACAGGAGCAGCAAGAAGCTTTGGCTCACTCTTTCCTGTCTCATTATAAGCAATAACCCGGAACAAATACTCTTGACCAGCTGTAAGACCAGTGACTGTGCCTTCACATGTTTTGACAGATGTTGCTACACCCCATTTTTCTGTTCCCTTGGGTTGCATTTCAATCAAGTAGCCTACAATCCTGCTTCCACCATCATGTTCTGGTTTCTCCCAGGCTAGAGATGCACTTACTTTGGTGACATCAGTCAACATGATCTTTCCTACTGATAGAGGTACTTCAGAAGCCTTTGATGCAGTCTTGGTTTCAACTGGTAGACCAATTCCATATTCATTTTCAGCCATAACTCTAAAGTAGTATAGGGCCCCCTCTGCAAGATTTTCTACCTTGAAGCTTGTCTTGCTACACTTTGCTGTGACATTAGCGTATGCTTTTCTTGTAGATTCACGCTTATCAACAACATAGTTTTTGATTTTTGCACCTCCGTCAATAAGTGGTGGATCCCAAATAAGAGTAATGGAGTCTTTCTTAATATCTTTTACCACCAGGTTAAGTGGTGCTCCTGGTGTATCTAATACTTTTACTGACACAAATTCACATGCAGTGCCACTACTGTTCTTAAGGGACAAGGCATATTTTCCAGAATCTTTTCTGTCACATGAGTCAGTTGAAAGCTGTGTGAAATTTAAACCCTTCTCAATTATGGCCTTCTCTGGCAAATCCCCTTTATCTTTAGTCCATGTTATCTCTGGTGTCGGTCTTCCCTTGAAAGGCACATTAATTCTAAATGATCCCCCAGCACGAACAACTATACCTTTCCTCAACTCTGAATCAAGATGAATTTCAGGAATTTCAAGTCTGTCCTCTGGTTTCACAGACTCAGGAATAACCGCAGGCTCACCCACGCCTAATTTGTTGATAGCACATACTTGAATCTTATACTCCTGTTGTTCTGTTAGTTTGGTTATTTCAAATTTATTAACACGCAGACCAGTTGGTGGAGTACACATAGTCCATTCATCCTCCTCAGCTTTGCATATCTCAACAATGTATCCTTGAATAGCACTTCCACCATCATTAAGAGGCTTTCCCCATGCCACTGAAATGGAGCTCTTTGTGGTATCAATTACATGTGCATGTATGGGAGGGCCCGGTTTATATTTAGGATCACAAGCTTTGTAGTATGATGTAGGCAAGCTGGGTTCACCAATTCCAGCTGCATTTTCAGCTGACACTCTGAACTCATACGCATGATCCTCGATGAGGCCTTGCACTCTGAAACATACATCAGTGACTTTTTGTCTGTTGCATCGGATCCACTTAATTCCAGAACGATCTTTCTTTTCAATAATATACCCAATAATTTCACTTCCACCATCATTCTCTGGTGCACTCCAGCACACGGTCATAGAATCCCTGGCAATGTTAGTCACCTCCAGAATTTGTGGTGATCCAGGGGCTATAAATGGATTCTTCATAATTACAGATGGAGTATTAATTGGCTCACTAACACCGTAATTGTTCACGGCCATGACACGGAAGATATATTCATTGCCTTCAAGAAGGTTCGTCACTTTAAACATTGTGGCTTTACAAACATTAGAGACAATGGTCCAAGCAAGGCGGCTTGTTTCACGTCTTTCAATAAGATAATGAGTGATAGGGCTTCCTCCATCATGTTGTGGGGGACGCCATGACAGTGTACATTTATCGCTTAATACACCTGTGACATGAACAGGTCCTTCTGGTGGACTGGGTTTGTCTAGTACTTTTACTTGAAATGAGACAGTTTGTGAGCCAGCAACATTGGTGAGATGAAGAGTATAGTGTCCACTATCATGTCGAAGTGCATCCTTTAAGACAATCATAGCCCTGCTGTCGGTGTTTTTGATCTCACATCTCATTGTATTTTCAAATTTCTTGTCATCCTTGTACCACTGCATTGTAGGCAGTGGTTTGCCATGGACATCTGCATCAAGTTTGAATGTATCCCCAGCATTCACAATAATGGTCTGAGTATATTCCGGATCAACTGAAAACTTTGGTGGCTCTACTTCATCCAGTGCAGCAATAGGTCCACTGTTGAAAGATGGTTTGCTAATGGTGCCATATGCATTTTTTGCAATTACTCTAAAGTCATATTTAGCTCCCTCTGTAAGTCCACTAATAGTAAATTGGGTTTCAATGACATTTGTAAAACTAGCTTTCACCCAACGTCCCTCTGGCAGATCACGCTTTTCAACAGTATAACCAGTTATCACACTTCCTCCATCATATTCTGGTTTTGTCCATTGGATTGTTATTGAATTCTTGCTAACATGAATAGCTTCTGGCATGCCAGGTGGGTCACATGGATCACGGGCCACATAACCCTCTGAGATTTTGCTGCACCGACCAATGCCAACAATATTTTCAGCATAGACCCTGAACTCATATTCAATTCCCTCTTCCAAAGGAGTGGTTTTGAATTGTGTTTCTTGAATCAAGGTCTTGTTTATCTTTGTCCAAAGGATACTGTTCCTCTCTTTTCTTTCAAGGTGATATCCAATGATGCTGCTGCCACCATCTGAAACAGGTTCATGCCACTCAACAACCATGTGATTTCTTGACAGAGATGACACAAAGGGAGTACCAGGTGGGCCTGGTTCTCTATATGGGTACTGAGCAACAACAGTTGGTGAATCTAAAGCATAGCTTTTGCCATATCTGTTTTGAGCAATAATCCTGAACTGATACTCTGCCCCAGTTTTTAGTCTGGAGACCTTCAGTGTTGTTCTCACCACAGAAACTGCAACATTCTCCCATGTAGTGGTAGTTGTGTCTCTCTTTTGTACAATGTAGTTTGAAATTGGGCAACCACCCGTGTACTTTGGTGGTTCCCATGACAGTGTAACACTTGATACTGTGACCTCAAGAAATCTTACAGGGCCAGAAGGTGGTCCTGGTTTGTCAAGAGTGATTATTTCAATTGTTGCATCTTTTTGTCCAAGAACATTTGAGACATTGATTCCATACATGCCACCATCCTCTCTGGCAGCTTCTTTGATGCTAAGAATTGTACTATGTGATGTATTTGAAATGTTCACTCTTGTTGTGAATTTAAGGGATGCACCATCCTTTATCCATGTCACCTTTGGTTTAGGGCGTCCAGAAATTGGAACTTCAACTTGCAGGTCTTTTCCAACAAGAACGCTGTAATTGTTAAATGCAGGCCTCACATCTGGTTCAATAACCAAATCCTTTGCTTGCACTGGGACTGCAAGTGTTCTTGGGTCACTCTTTCCTTTTTCATTAATAGCAATTACTCTGAAAGTGTACTCCTCACCTGGGTTCAAGTTATTAATAACAGCCTCTAATGTTTTTACATTTGCACAACCAGACCATTTTTCGCTTCCCTTCACTTGCATTTCAACAAGGTACTGAAGAATTCTACTGCCACCATCATGCAGTGGTTTTTCCCAAGCAAGAGAAACACTTGTTTTTGTAACATCTACAACGCTTAATTTTCCAGGGCATTGTGGCACTTCTGATACTTTCAGAGGATCAGTAATATCTGCAGGTATTCCAATACCATGTTCGTTCTCTGCAAGGACTCTGAAATAGTAACAACAGCCTTCTTGAAGTGGTTCAATTTTCCATGACAGTTTATGGCAATTTGTTATAACAGCTGAGAAGGTTTTCCTTGTAGTTTCACGCTTTTCAACAATATAATTTTTTATCTTAGCACCTCCATCCAAGGCAGGGGGTTCCCACGAAAGAGTGACAGACTCTCTTGTAATTTCTTGAACTTTAAGGTTAACTGGAGCACTAGGTGTATCAAGAACTTTCACAAGGATGGTTGCAGACTTTACCCCAGATGAGTTTTCTGCAGTCACGGTGTACTTTCCACTGTCATTTCTATTTATTTTATCAATCACGAGAGAAGTGTGACCACTCGTGACATCGACTTGTGCTGTCTCTTTAATAGGGCTATCCTCCTTCTCCCATTTAATTTGTGGTATAGGACGTCCTCTAATGGGAACAAAAATTCGGAGAGATCCCCCAGCTTTAATAGTGATAAGCTTTCTAAACTCAGGATCAATATCAAGATCTGGCTCCTCTGCCTTATCTTCTGGTTGAATGTGACCAGCAACATCTGCATGCTCACCAACACCAACCTTGTTAACTGCACATACTCTGAACTTGTATTTCTGTTTTTCTTTGAGATTTTCTACAGTAAAACATGTTAACTTAACACCAGTTGCTGGGGTGCATATAGTCCATTCTTCAGCAGTTGAGACATCCTCTGAAATTTCAACTTCCTGAGTGGGTTTTATATCCTCTGCTGTTGCTTTTACCTCACAGGACTCAACAATAAATCCCTGTATTTCACATCCACCATCATAAATAGGTTTCCCCCATGCAAGTGACACGGATGATTTTGTTGTGTCTATCACCTTAGGATTATGTGGAGGACCTGGCTTGAACACAGGATCCAGAGCTTTATAGAATACTGTTGCTGAGCTATGCTCACCAACACCAACAGCATTTTCAGCTGCAACTCTAAATTCATAGAGGTGAGCCTCAAGGAGCCCAGTGACTTTGAAGGTTAGGTCTGTGACCAGTGTCCTGTTGCATCTAATCCATCTAATGCCCTCCTTATCATGTTTTTCAATGATATATCCAGTGATAGGAGTACCACCATCACTTGACGGTGCCTCCCAACTTAATACCATTGAATCTTTCTTGATATCAGAGACCTCTATTCCCTTTGGAGCATCTGGAAGCATAAACGGATCCTTAATAAGAACTGGGTCAGACTGAAGTGCTTCACCAACTCCAAACTTATTCACTGCCAAAACCCTAAAAATATATTCATTGCCCTCAAGGAGTTTTGTTATTTTCAAAGTTTCAGCTTGAACTTTGGGGTCAACAAGAGTCCAGATGAGTCTGCTTGTCTCTCTTCTTTCAACAATGTAATGAGTGATTGTGCTTCCACCATCCTGTTTTGGGGGTTTCCATGTAAGGCAGCACTGTTCACTGGTAACCCCTGTAATAGATATAGGACCCTCTGGTGTCCCAGGTTTATCTAGAACATTGACATTGACCTGGACAGTTTTCTCACCACCTGGATTCCTTAATAACAGAGTGTACTGGCCACCGTCAGCAAGCTTGGCCTCTTTTACAGATAAGCATGCAAAACTGGTGGTGTTTTTAATTTCACGATGTATAGTGTTTCCAAGTTCTTGATCTCCCTTCATCCAGTGAATTGTTGGTACCGGTTTTCCATGTACATCTGCATCAATTTTAAATGATTCCCCTGCATTTACAACAATTGCCTGTGTGTAATGTGGGTCTAGGCTGATGCGAGGGGGTTCAATCTCATCTTTTGCAGTAATGGGTCCAGTGCTATATGAAGGATTGCTAAAAACTCCTGCTGCATTTCTTGCAATAACCCGAAACTCATATTTCTGGTCTTCTGTGAGACCTGTGGCAGTATACTCTGTTTCAATAACATTGGTAAAGTTTGCCTTCACCCAGCGTCCTTCAGGTAATTCTTTCTTTTCAACAATATAGCCTGTGACCTTGCTTCCACCATCATACTCGGGTTTAGACCACATGATAGTAATGGAATTCTTTGTAATTTTAACTGCCTCAGGTGTACCAGGAGGATCACAAGGATCTCGAGCAACACGTCCCTCTGATAATTTGCTTGCCTTTCCAATACCAACAATGTTCTCAGCATACACTCTAAATTCATATTCAAGGCCTGCCTCAAGGCCTGTGGTCTTGTACATTGTGTCCTGGATTATACTCTTATTAAGCTTAACCCAGAGAATGCTGTTTCTCTCTTTACGTTCAAGATGGTAACCCAAAATTGTGCTTCCTCCATCAATAACTGGCTCATTCCACACCACAACCATAGTATCTTTGGTTGAAGTATGAATGAAGGGTGTTCCAGGTGGTCCTGGAAGCTTATATGGATACTGTGCAATAACACACTCTGAGACAAGCACAGGGCTTTTGCCATATCTGTTCTCAGCAGTGATTCTAAATTGATATTCAGTTCCTGTTTTGAGTCTTCCAGCTTTTACCTTGGTTCTTGCGAGATTTGCTGCCACAACTACCCAGTTTGTTGTGGATGTGTCTCTTTTCTCCACCCGATAGTTCTTAATGGTGCAGCCTCCATTATACTCTGGCGGTTTCCATGAAATTGTGACACTATCAGCTGTTACTGCTTCAACTTTCACTGGGCCACCTGGTGGGCCAGGTTTGTCAAGAACAACTACTCCTATATTCACTGATGTCTCACCAGCTGTGTTTGAAAGTTTGATGCTATACTGGCCAACATCATCTCTACATGCCTCTTTGATTACAAGATTCAATTGGTTGTCTGTGGAAGAGAAGTTAATCCTGCTTGTTCGCTTAAGTGGTGTAGTATCCTTCACCCATGAGACAGCAGCTTTGGGACGAGCAATATATGGAATATCTATTGTCAAATCCTCTCCAGCAAGAACACTAAATGTTGAAAATAACAACTTGGCAGATGGGGCAATTACAAGGTCTTTGGCAATCACTGGAACACCAAGTTGGCGAGGATCACTGGTGCCTTTTTCATTTCTAGCTGAAACACGGAACATGTACTCTTCACCAGGAGTAAGCCCAGAAATAACTGCCTCTGGTACCTTGACAATCATGGCCTGTGTCCATTTCTCACTGCCTTTACTCTGCATCTCTACAACATATGCAACCACTCTACTTCCTCCATCATGTTCAGGCTTCTCCCAAGACAATGTGACACTTGTCTTTGTCACATCTTGAAGTGTAATCTTTCCTGGAGGAAGTGGTTTTTCTGATACTTTGACTGATTCACTGGTTTCGATAGGGAGACCAATGCCGTACTCATTCTCTGCCAGTACTCTGAAGTAGTAATTGCATCCTTCTTGAAGCTGATCAACATTCCATGTTGTTTTATGACAATTAGCATTAACTGTAGCATAGGCCTTTCTTGTTGCCTCCCGCTTTTCAACAATGTAGTTCTTAATCTTTGTGCCACCATCATTTAGTGGAGGATCCCATACAAGTGAGACAGATTCCTTGGTCACTTTGCTGATTTGAAGGCTTTGTGGTGCACCAGGTGTATCTAGAACTCTAACAGTCACAGAAACTGATTTGCTTCCAGAGCTGTTTTCCACAGTCAAAATATATTTACCACTGTCATATCTATTCACATTTTCAACTACTAAGGATGTGAAAGATGATGTGTTCTCAATTGTAGCTCTATCCAAAGGTTCATCATTTTCCCTTGACCATTTGACTTCTGGAGTTGGCCTTCCTCTAACTGGCACAAAGAGCCTTAAGGTGTTACATGCCCTAATGTTTACAACCTTACGAAGGTCAGCATCAAGGTCAATTTCTGGTGGTAAGAGTCTTTCTTCAGCCTTAGGTGTTCCAGGGACAGATGCTGCTTCTCCAATACCCTCACTGTTAACAGCTGAGATATTTATTTTGTATTCCTGATTCTCCTTAAGAGTTGTTATAGTAAATGATGTTGCTTTCAGTCCCTCTTTAGGAGAGACAATTGTCCATTCCTCCTCTTCAGTTCCAGGTATACAGGTCTCAACAATGTATCCAGTAATTTCAGACCCACCATCATACAATGGTTTATTCCATGCAAGTGTGATAGAGGAACTTGTTGTGTCCAAAATCCTTGGGTTACCAGGTGGGCCTGGTTTGAACAGTGTGTCTGTGGCTGTTGTGTAGGGACATGAGGGACTTGGTGCACTGACTCCAGCTACATTTTCTGCAAAAACTCTGAATTCATATTCATGTCCTGGAACAAGCCCAGTTACCTTGAAATGTAAGTCAGTTACCTTCTTCTTGTTGCATTTAACCCAGCGTAAACCAATTCTGTCTCTTCTCTCAATGCTATAGTTAGTGATTTCACTGCCACCATTGTTTGCAGGAGCTCCCCAGCAAAGCATCATTGAATCCTTTGTGACAGCTGTAATCTCAGGCATTTGGGGAGGATCAGGTGGAACATAAGGGTTTTCTGCAATTGTTGGGTCAGACTCAAGGGCTTCCCCAACTCCATACTTATTAACAGCCATGACTCTGAAAATGTATTCATTTCCTTTGAGTAATTTTGTTACCTGGTACTGTGTAACTTGCAGGTCTGTTGCCACATTTGTCCAAGCAAGTCTGCTTGACTCACGTTTTTCAATGACATAATGTTCAATGTTTGCCCCACCATTATCTTCAGGTGGAGCCCATGTAAGCAAACATTTTTCTGCTGTGATATCTGAAACCATAAGAGGTCCTTTAGGTGGTCCTGGTTTATCAAGGACTTTAACATTGAATATATGTTTAGCAAATCCACCCACATTAGTAGCTGTCAGAACAAATTGACCTCCATCTTTTCTAAGAGAGTCCTTGTTAACCAAACAAGCGGTGAGGTCTGTCATTTTTATTTGTAGTTTAGATGTGGTTTCAATGTCTTTTCCATCTTTGGTCCAAACCATAGATGGCAGTGGCTGTCCTGTAACATCAGCATCAAGTTTGAAGACTTCTCCTGCCCTAACAAGCACAACATCCTTAAATTTAACATCAACCATAATTTTTGGTTCTTCAATATCATCTTTACAAATGATTGGATCTGATGCATCTGATGGGTTGCTAACAGCACCAGCTGAATTTCTTGCAAATACACGGAATTCATATGATGCATCTTTGGTTAGACCACTAACAGTAAAGGTGGTTTCAACAATGTTTGTGAAGTTGGCCCTTATCCAGCGCCCAGCTGGTAGATCTCTTTTTTCCACAGTGTAACCTGTAATCTTGAACCCGCCATCATATTCTGGCTTTGTCCACTGAATTGTGATTGCATTTTTAGATACACAGATTGGTATAGGCTGACTGGGTGGATCCACTGGATCAAGAGCAAGCATGGGTTCAGATGCTTTGCTTGGTTTCCCAATTCCAGCTGCATTTTCAGCCATCACACGGAATTCGTATGCAGTGCCAGACTCTAGTCCAGTTGTTTTGAAAAGATTTCCCACCACAAGAGCTTTACTAATTCTATGCCAGACAATGCTGTTCCTCTCTTTTCTTTCAACATGATATCCAATAACTTCACTTCCCCCATCATTAACTGGCTCATTCCAGCCAACTGTCATTGCGTCCTTTGTGAATTCAACAACCTTGGGAGTGCCTGGTGGTCCAGGCACCTTAAATGGATAAGCTGCAACTACAGCTTCTGAGGTAATTGGAGGACCTTTACCATATCGATTTTTGGCCTTTACACGAAATTGGTATTCCACTCCTGTTGTTAGATGAATTGCTTTATATGTTGTTCGAATGACCAGTGAAGACAGTTCTGTCCAGTTCTGAGAGGTGGCTTCCTTTATTTCAATAACATAGTTATTGATTGGTACACCTCCATCATTTTCAGGTATATCCCATGAGAACTCAATGGAATCACGAGATATTTTGTCTAATTTTATTGGTCCCCTAGGTGGTCCAGGGACATCATGCACTTTGACTATGATGTTTTCAGTAACTGAACCAACTATGTTTTTCCCAGTAATTGAATACACTCCAGTGTCATTTCTCAAACATTCATTTATAATCAAGATGGTCGAAGTAGAGGTATTTTCAATCATTGTCCTTTGTGTTAACTTGAGAGGCTGATGGTCTTTCTGCCATGTTACTGTTGGTTTAGGACGCCCAATTACGGGTACCTCAACCTTTATGTTATCTCCAGCCTTTGCTATGACAGTCTTCTGGCAAATACCCCGCAAGTCAAATTCTGGTTCTGTGTTTTGTTCTCTTATAACAACATGCTTGCTTTCACGAGGATGGCTTCTGCCTGATGAATTAACAGCCATAACATGGAATACATACTCCTCATTTTCATTTAAATTCTTCACAGTGAAGTCTAATGACTTTACAGTGGTCACATGAGCCCACTGGTCTGTTCCTTTTTTCTGAGCCTCAATAACATACCCAGTGATTCTGCTTCCCCCATCATGTTTTGGTTTGGTCCATGCAAGACAAGCTGAGTTTTTGGTAACATCAGTAATTGTGACTGTTTCAGGTGGACTTGGCGCTTGAGATGCTCTGATGGGATCTAGGGTTTCTGCTGCTTCACCAATTCCAAATTCATTTTCCGCAGATACTCTGAAATAATATTCTGACCCCTCTGACAAATTTGGAACTCTTAAAGAACACATGGCACATTTTGTTACTACGGTAGCATATGCTTTGCGAGTAGCTTCTCTTTTTTCAATTATATAATTAGTAATCTTTGCACCGCCATCAATAAGAGGTGGTTCCCACTGAAGTGTAATGCTTTCCTTGTCAATGGCTTTTGGTTTAAGATTGATAGGAGGCCCGGGAGAGTCCAAAACTTTAACATTCACATAGGCTGACTTCTTTCCAGCAGCATTCTCTAATGTCAAATCATATTTACCAGCATCATGTCTGTTGCAATCAGGAATGACTAAAAGAGTGTAAGTCTCTGTAATATCAATGTTTGCACGGGTTTTTAGTGCAGTCCCCTCCTTTGTCCAAGTCACAGATGGAGTTGGACGCCCTTTAATTGGAACAAATATGCGAATAGAGCCTCCAGCTTTGACAACTAGTGTTTTTCTCAATTCAATATCAAGTTCCAGGTCTGGGATTACTTCACGTTCAATAATTTCAATAAGGTCTACTGTTTGTGCTGGTTCCCCAACTCCCATTGCATTCATGGCACTAATTCTAAAATGATACTTGGCTCCAGTCTCCAAGCTTGGAACAACAAATTCTGTGATTATTAAAGGTGTAGTTGTATCTTTCACCCATGTCTCTTCTCCATCTTTTTTGTGCTCAACAGTATATCCTGTAACAGGCATGCCACCATCATTTAAAGGTTTGCCCCAATGCAGTTCAGCTGTGGTTTTTGTTGTATCTGTGACTCTTGGGTTGATTGGGGGTCCGGGTACATCTAAATGAAAGAAAACATATCAGGAAAATAGATTAAAAGTATAATTTTTGCAATTTAGAAAGATCTTTTCAGTGGAAAAGCAAAAGCATAGTCATTCTATTATTCTATATCAAAGTAATGTGCAAAAAGTCTACAGTAAAAGGATTTTTTTTGCAATATTTGATAAAGTGTGTGCAGAGTTTAATGTTGGATAATGTCGAGATAATGTATTTATGCGATTTTAGAGCAAACTGATATAAAACCTGACCTCCTCGCTGTTTTCATATGTTTTTATATCACTGTATTTATTGCAAGTTAAGCATTTTTTTGTTTCCCACCAACACTAGTTTACAGTGTTATAAAATAATATATAAAACAGGTATATCATTACTGTGACAGAGTAAGCGGGGCGAGATATTGTAATCAGTTTGTTTGTTTGTTTATGTGTGTCTGTCTGTTAACAATCTAGCGTCTAGACGGTTGCACCAATTGACTTCACATTTTCAGGGTAGGTGGGCAATGGTCCATAGATTACCTGATTAAATTTTGGGGATAAATGGATCAAGGTCACCAGAAAGGTCAATCTTTCGGTCAAAATAACATATTTTCCATTATAACTCAAAAACGGTTACCGATAGATAAGTGTATGCTATTATGAGCATATAGGAACTTCCATATGGCCTTTCATTTGGTACCATGATCTTTGAACTTGAGTGACCCTGAAAGGTCAAACTCAAGGTCACAGTTTTTCAGAGGGCTGTAACTTGAAAACGGTTGATGGTAGACAGATATTTACCATTATCAACTTATAGGAAGTGCCATATGGGCTTTCATTTGGCACCATGATCTTTGACCTTGAAAGACTTTGAAATGTCAAACTCAAGGTCATGGATTTTCATAACCTGACAGCTGATGGTTGAGAAATATTACCATTATTAACATATAGGTATAAAATAAGTGCTGCTGGGCAAGGTTTGTATTGCCTGGCAACACTTGTTTTCACAATTTTTACTATTTTATTTTAACATTAGTTGCTTACAGTTGATACTTACCTGTCTAATTATAGCACCAATCACATCTGCACCTTAAATTTCATTGTATTGTGTGCAAAAAGAAAATAAAGCAATAAGGCATTTATTTTATTATAATCATTTCACTTTCTATATTATATGGACACGGGTGTTTTCCTGGGAAATACGCCATTCAGTTTTCATACAAACTCCATCCAGGACATGGAGAACCAAAACCGGGACATAAATCTCTGTCACTCGTGAGGAAATTGTTTTGATAAATTTGGGTACTTTGTTTGTGAATGTGTTAATATAATAAAAAGCTCACACGTTGGCTTGAAGTTATGAAGTTTATCTTCTCATGTTGATAAACTCACATTTTTCATACAAAATACATCGCAGATCTGAGTGACATAATTCCCGATATTTCACTCTGATGGCGTCACTCCCAGTGTTTTCCCTCCGATTTGTCAAAATGGCAAACTGGTTCAAAATTAAAATTATTTTGGTTAACTTGCATTTTTTTGTGTGGATGTGTCCATATAATATAAAGAACATTACACAGTGGCGTGAAGATATGAAGTTTATCTTCTTGTGTTGAAAATATTTTCACTCATTTGCTTCACTCACTAATGAAATATACATTCACCACTCAAAGATCAACTTCATATCTTCACACAATCATGTAATGTCCTATATTTATTTTATGCCATTCTAGTTCCATCTAAAACTAAAACATATCTAAATACACATAATAACACTGATGATTCAGTGTCGATGGTGTGGTCATGTTCACTTTAGTGTTAAATAATGTCTAGTAACGGAACATCAATGTGAAGAAATTACATCGTGTGTTTTGTCTGTGCAGTGTTGTGTAGCTAACTGCAGGGAGGAAGTGAAGTTCTGAGTGGAGAACTGATGAAACACCTCAAATTGGTCTGTGGAATCATTTGAGCCAGTTGTTTGGATTTTGTAGCAGTTCCCGATGTGGGTGGAGCACAGAAGCATGGCAGGCGAGAGTTGATGGTCACACACAAATGCTTTATTTCACTTATTTCAGCTTTTCAGCTTTCACCTCACTCAACATGTACACATGCGTTGTGGTCAGGAGGGAGCCCCTTTTCTCTGCTCTCTCCCTCCTTTTATGCTCCATCCCTGTAACACACACACGCACACACACACACACACACACACACACACACACATTGACAGCAGGTGGAATGACTTAGCCACTTACCTTCCCCGACCCCGCCCTCCATTCACAGACTGCTGCTTGGCCA
>JAODLJ010000028.1:1193506-1204221 GCA_027576115.1 Cathorops melanopus
GATAGGCTCCAGCTTGCCTGCGACCCTGTAGAACAGGATAAAGCGGCTACAGATAATGAGATGAGATGAGAATAATAATGGCTTTTTTTCGTAGTATATTATCTTCGACTTGTTCAGTATCATGCTCTCTGAATGGAATATATCTGATAGACCACTCAATACCATCCAATATTATTTAAATACGTCACTCAGATCCGTGATGTATTTCATATAAAAAATATGAGTTTTTCAACATGAGAAGATAAACTTCATATCTTCAAGCCAATGTATGATTTTCTTTTTATAAACGTCTATGTAAGCTAGTTGGACAGAAAATAGAATATCATGAAATAAGCATCAAAGCAACATTGGCTAATAAATATAAGTCTTGTACAAGCCTATTTCATTACATGCATAATATTATACTCATAAAGAAGTGACAAAGCTGCAAAAATATCTGAAAAAATATTTTTTGCGTGTTTCTCCTCTGATTTTACTAATTGCATAAGTCCTGTACAAAGTTAGAGGTAATAAATGCCCCCACTCCCCCTACCTTGGTCTTCCAGTTGGTCGCACTAAGGTCAAAAATATGCCCCTGCCCCCCTCATTTGCACTTCTGAGAGGAAGATCAGGAAGTAACCTACCTAGCTCACAAACTAGAATCAAGTCACCCACTCTTAATTGACCCACATGGTGACATCATTGAGTGATGTGCAAATGAGCTACAGGAAGCCAATCGTGAAAATGTCGCTGTTCTGATTTTTTTATTTTTATGTGCAGATGCCCTGTGCCACCCCCGCCAAGATGTTGCACATATCTAAATCTGCCACTGCTGACTGGGACAGTAGCTTATCACATGTAGTCAAGAAAGTATTTGAGTTTACAGCATACCTTAACCCATGCCTCTGTGCCTTCCTCTTTGTATTCAACATAGTAACCCACAATCCTTGAGCCTCCATCTTTTAGAGGTGGAATCCATTCCAAGTCAGCTGTTGTCTTTGTCCAGTCAGTAACTTTGGGGGTTGGCGGTGAAGGAGGAGCTAATCAAAAACAGAAATATGTAACTCTGAGACTCTGATATAAATCACAAGTAGAAGAATCACTATTGCAATGTCCCTGTAGAGCAGTGGTGGCTCAGTGGTTAGGGCTCTGGATTACTGATTGAAGGTTGAATGTTCAAATTCTGGTACTGTCAAGCTATCAGTGTTGCCCCTTGAACAAGGCTCTTAACGCTCAGCTACTCAGCTCAGTTGTAATTTGAATTTGATATAAGCATCTGCCCTAAGTGTAGCTGTATATACGTATAAATGTAGCTGCTCACCAATTGGATCTCTGGCAATAGTTGGGTCAGATGGTAAACTTGGGGGTCCACATCCAGCTGCATTGATTGCAGTCACACGGAACAGGTATTGACAGCCTTCAATGAGTTCTGTAACTTTGTAAGAAACACCAAAAGGCATGGGCCTGATTGGATCACGGGTAACTCTGTTCCAGCGTTTTGATGAGGTCTCTTTGCGTTCAAGCCAGTAGCCAGTAATTGGACTGCCACCATCTGTATCTGGCTCTTCCCAGTTTACAGTTATTGAATCCATTGTAATGCTTGATAGGGTTGGTTTCTCACACTGGCCAGGAATAGCTATAAAAAGGATGCAATATGTGAAGGGTAAAACTGAGCTATTGAATTTCTAATGGCTGTTCTTTTTGAGCATAACTACTTACTGAAAATATCTCTGGCAACCTCTGGTTCACTGTCAAGAGGTTCACCAACTCCATATTTATTCTGTGCCCTGATGCGGAACATATACTCATGGCCAGGCATGAGACCCTCAACTGTGAACATACGCTCTTTGGGTGCACCTGGGACAGGAATCCATGTTTTTCTATTTGCAACACGTCTCTCTATGGTGTAGTTAGTGATTTTGGAGCCACCATCATCTATAGGAGGTAGCCACGACAGGGTGATATTTTCAGCATGAATCTCCTCAAACTTGATTGGTGCAGAAGGAGGTCCCGGAAGTCCTGAAAATGAAAATGTGGTGATGAATTACAGTAAGGTCAATGTATTGATTGATTTACATTCCAATGTAGTGATTACACCAATAGTAAGTAATTTGCTATTTGAATCACCTACCTAGAACATTCAGCCTCATCTCTTTAGAGACCTTGCCTAAGCTGTTGCTGGCAGTGAGTGTATAGAGACCAGTGTCTGAGCGTTTGCCTTGCTGGATCAGCAGAGTGCAGCTATCATCAGTCACAAGCTTATTGATATGTTCATCATATTCAATATCAACCTTGGCATCACTTTTGTGGGGTGGGGCCTTCTGCCAGGTAAGTGTGGGGAATGGGCATCCCTTGATTTTAGCGACAATGCTGATATCTGTAGCCTGCTCCACTTCCATGAACTCTTCAAGCTCAATGGAAGGTGCCCCTAGACAAAAGAAAACATTTGTTAAATGTTAAATAACTCATTATTTAATGCTCAGTAATACTTAGAAACACTAACATAGCAAACAACAAACAAATGCAATCAGTTTACAGGATTAATTTGCAATAGTAACAATAGTAGCATTTCAGATCAAGCCTTGCTACACAATGAATAAACCTAGGTGTATTTGACACACTTGTCTGGTCCTTAACGATGATGGGTCCTGCAGTAGAAGATGGTCTACTTGCACCAGCCTCATTTACAGCCTTGACGCGGAATTCATACTCAGCACCCTCGTGGAGGTCCTCCACTTTGAAGGTCGTGGTGTCAATGTCGCGTCTATTGCACTGTCTCCAGGACTCTCTCTGTTTTCCACTGGAATCCCACCAAAGTCGTTCCACAATGTAGTGAGTTACAGGGGAGCCACCATCATTTTTGGGTGGCTTCCATGTCAGCGTCACTGTCCCCTTGGATACATCAACTATTTTGACTCTTGTGGGTGCATCAGGAGGATCTGCAAATATACAGCCTTTTCACTGAGCAGTCCCTACATATTTCATGACAAATTTGCATTTGATGAGAGGATCACTGAAACGTTATACTTACAGATGGGATCCTTTGCTCTTGTCCTTTGGAAGGTTTCCAGAGCAGGCCCAATACCAAAGCGATTCTCAGCCCGAATACGGAACAAGTAGTCTTGTCCCTCAGCAAGGTCTGGGACTACCAAGGACTGACTGGCACAGGCTGGGTTGACCTTTGTCCAGGCTTTTCCTTCAACTGTCTTCTTCTCAATGTAGTAGCTCTTGATTCTCGCACCACCATCATTATCTGGAGGCTTCCATGTAAGTCTGCATGTACTTCTTGTGATGTCACTGATTTTGAGGTTTTTGGGTGGCCCAGGCAAATCTGAAGAAAATAATTTTGTTTAATAAATAGTTTTTGTTTGTATGGCCAAAGTTTTGTTTACCAAACATTCTCTGTCTTACCAAGTACTGTTACACGGACTTTAACCACTTTAGTACCAGCTTTATTAGAAGCAGTAATGATGTACTGTCCAGAGTGCTTGAGCTTACACTCAGGGATAGTAACTTCTGTTGTGGTATCAGTCACTGAGACCTGTTGAATAATTTTTAATACAACAGTATTAATTTCATGGGAACTGTATTAGGGGTTTTGATCCAGAAGCATTATGAATAAGCAATGTCTTACCTCGGACTCCACTGGAAGAGTGTGTTGCTCATTCTTAATTGCTGTTGTGGCAGTTCCATCATATTCCCATTTGACCTTTGGAGTAGGTCTGCCTGATACGGTGGCAGGGATTTTAATTGTTGTTCCAGCATGACAAGAAAGCAGGTCATGAGCTGAGACTTCAAGAGTAATAATGGGTTCCTCTGTAAAATTTCAGTATAACAAATTTGTTAATAATCAATTAATGCCAAAAACAGAAAGGTCAGTTTTCCAAACCAATTAGGCAGGAAAAAAAGGCATGGAAACTACAAAAGTTTATTTATTTTTATTTTTTTTCATGGAATGCAAAGGCAAATCTTACCCAGGATATCCTGTACCAGAATGTCAGCAGTCCTGGGACTTGGTTCGGACTCACCAGCAGCATTAAGAGCAACAATCCTGAATCGACACTTCTTGTTCTCTTTGAGGCCTGTCACAGTGTAAGATGTAGTGAGAATGGGCTTTTCAGGTTGATTCACTCTTCTCCACTCTTCTGAGCCTTCATCCTGAACCTCAACAATATAGCCTTTAATGGGGCTTCCACCATCCTTATCTGGTGGAGTCCAGGCTAAAGATACACTGCTTGGTGTCTTGTCTTTCATTTGAGGTGCAGTTGGCTGGCTTGGTGGGTCTGTAGAATAAAGGTAAAATTTGTTTAAAAACAGCCAACACAAAACTTTATTTGAAAAGTTATGCAGCAAAATTTAAACTTACTGCTTGGATCCAAGGCAAACACACATTCGGTTGCCTCACTTGGGGGGCCAATGCCAGCAGCATTTTGTGCCATCACACGGAACTGGTACTCAACACCGTCAATGAGATGCAGCACATTGTATTCTAAGCTTTTAACAGCTGGCTTTGTTACAGGAGCCCTGTTGACTCGACTCCAGTATACAGCTCCTCTTTCTCTTTTTTCAAGCCAGTAGCCCTGAATGGTTGATCCACCATTGTCCTTTGGAGGATCCCAAGCTACCAGCATAGATGAACAAGTATGCCCAAGGATTCTCGGTCTCTGGGGTGGACCAGGAAGACCATATGGATCCTTGAGGACAACTTTCTCTGATTCACACCCATCACTGACTCCAAACTTGTTCTCTGCTTTTATCTGGAACTGGTAAGTGCCATAGGTTTCAAGCTTGTACACCTTTAAGAAAAATGTCACAAAGATCAGAATTAGTACCAGTGTTTCATAATTACAAAATTAATTCTCTTCATTAATTAAGCTACTGTTTAAAACACAGGATGTTCACAACACACTAACCCCATAGCGCCTGTCCATAATGCAACATGTCAGTTGCTCCCAGTCCGATTTCTTTTTGCTGGCATCCCTCTTTTCAACAATATAATTGGTGAGGTCACTTCCTCCATTGTCCTCTGGAGCATCCCAAGTGAGGTAGCAAGATTCAGCCTTAATATCAGAGACCACAACATTTTGTGGTGGTGAGGGACGATCTAGAGGGAAAAAAGAGACAATTAAGAACTAAAAAAAGCAAACCTTCACCCAGATTATTATTTAATATGTATCCTGAGGATTTTATGAACAGTTCTTTTTACTGACTGTACATACTTTCATAAAGAGCTTAATTAATGCATGTAAATAAAAAGCTTATTATTATTTGCTAAGTCAAATTATGTGTGCTTGTCTGGGGCAGAGCTGTAATTAATTGCTATCAAGCTGTCATAAAGCATATTAGGAAGAGTAAAGCCATACCTAAAATGTCAACTCTGATAATTTGTTGGCCCGTCCCATGAATATTTGTAGCAGCTAATTTGTACAAGCCTGTGTCTTGTCTTACGGTTTCAGGAATGGCAATCTTGGTTTTAATAGTTTGTCTGTTAATCTCCTCAGATTCAAGTGTCATGGTCTCAGTTGGTTTTTCAAGAACAACTCCATTCTTTGTCCACTCAAAGGTGGGCAATGGCAGACCAGCAATTTCAGCAGGGATTTCAATGGCTGCTCCTTTCTTGACAGTTATGCTATTGCTCTTGAAGTACTTCAACAGAGTCACAGTTGGGGCAACTAAAAAAGATGAAAAACACAAATACTGTCAAATACACAAAATGTAAAATAATTGTTATGACAGTAAATGATATAATAAAACTATTACATACACTCATCATCTTGAATATGGACATTTATTGGTTTGGATGGTGCACCATCGCCAACCTCATTGACAGCCTTCACTCTGAAGTCATACATCATGTTCTCATTCAGATTTTCGAGTGTAATCGTGAGATCTTTGCAGATCTGATGATTGGCAACATCAAATTCATCACTGTCTTGTCGCATCTTTTCAACATAATAGCCTCTGATGGGAGCACCACCATCACTGCGAGGAGGCTGCCAAGCAAGTGTAACAGTGTTCTTGGTCCTTGCAGTGTAGTGAAGCTTCTCTGGGGCAGATGGTACACCTGAAATTTCAAGATATTCAAAATAAAAAACACCAGTGTTCATTACTGCTGTGAATGTCTTTAAACTAAGCAAGAAAAAAGGATGAGAGATCAGTTGAACTGGTGTTACCTTTAGGATCCACAGCTAGGACAGGTCCAAGTTCAACAGGGACACCAAGGCCATACTTGTTTCTGGCAACCACTCTGAACATATATTCTTCACCATCAAGAAGGCCAACAATGTCACATTTGCATGAAGCAATTTCCAGCGGTTGCCTGTAGATGTGCATTTTGGCATCTTTTCTCTCAACAACATATCCCATGATATCACTTCCACCATTATCAACAGGATCAGACCAAGTCAGGGAGATTGTCTTCTTGCTGACATGGACTGTTTTGAGATCAACCACTGGTCCAGGAACATCTTTTACACAAAAAAGGAAAGACAGGTATTTTAAATCTATTATGACAATGCAAAATTAGAAACATACGACGGCCCTAAAGATGCTGACTTAGACTTACCCATGACATCAACCTTTATAAAAGCAGATTTCGTTCCACTGGGGTTGGTTCCTGTGATCTCATATTTGCCATGGTCAGTTCTCAGAGCATTCTTGATATTTACAGTGCTGCATTTTCCAACAGTTTCAATAATCACACGTTCTTTGTCAGGTTCAGCATCATCTTTTGTCCATTTTACCTCTGGTATCGGTCTGCCAACAACATAAGCTGGTATACGCAGAGTCTCTCCAGCTTTTATTATAACTCCATTCCTTACAGAGATATCAAACTCAATTCCTGGGGCCTCTGTTATAAAATAAACAGTACATTAGACATATAATTACTATTCATTAATAATGCTTTATGAACTGTATTTTTATAAGCTTACGTTCAGGCTCTTTCACTTGAACTGGTTCAGTCATTCCTGGGGTTCCATGACCAGCTTCATTTACAGCATATACACGAATGTTATAATCTGCTCCCTCCGTCAGTCCAGTCAAGGTGTACTTGCATTCCTTGCATCTGAATTCAGTGCTACGAATCCATTCTTTCTCCCCAACAAGGCAACGCTCAACATGATATCCTAGAATATCTC
Organism: Cathorops melanopus; assembly: GCA_027576115.1. Lineage (NCBI taxonomy): Eukaryota > Metazoa > Chordata > Actinopteri > Siluriformes > Ariidae > Cathorops > Cathorops melanopus. Next base: position 1,200,625 of record JAODLJ010000028.1, read on the forward strand.
CACCACCATTGTACAACGGAGGAATCCAAGCAATTTCAACTGTTGTATTTGTAGTATCAACAATTCTTGGCACAGGAGGACCCGGAGGCACTGCACAAATATGTTATATCAGTAATAGGTCTATTTGAGTATTTATGACCTTGTTAAAATTGCATAATAATTATTCTCTCTTTAGTTTTTTAGCCAACATGTGAAATTAATATGAAGCTTACAGATTGGATCCATTGCAACCACAGGATCAGTTGGGACACTGAATTCTCCAGGGCCAGCAAGATTCTCAGCACAAACTCTGAAGACATAAACCAGGCCTTCCATAAGACCCTCAACCTTCAGTGCCAGGGCACTGAGAAGATTGCGGTTCACTCTGGTCCAGTACTTGCTGTTGACCTCACGTCTCTCGATCCAGTAGCCCAAGATGGGACTACCATTGTCCTTAGGTTCATGCCAAGACAAAGCAACACTGCTGGCAGTGACCTCTCCAATTCTGGGCATGTTAGGAGCATCAGGAGGCTCTGGAATACCAAAATTTTTAAAAATAAACATCCAGTAATTGTACTACCATTTTTATAACTGATGTTTTTTGAATAATATGCAGTGATACTGTTTGATTTAAATTCTACAAATGAGAATCATGCACATTTTACCAAACTGATTTTTTGCAACAAGCGGCTCAGAATAGCATGGTGGGCCACAGCCAGACTTGTTTTCAGCTGTCACTCGGAAAATATACTCTTTTCCTTCAATGAGTTTGGTTACAGGGTAGTTGTATCCTTTATGGGTTGAGGTTACAGTAACCCAACCAATTTCATCTGTGGTGTAGTCTTTTTTCTCCAGGATATAGTTGATGATTTCACTGCCACCATCATCAAGTGGTGCATCCCATGTGCATGTGACAGAGTCTTTTCTGAGCTCATCAAATCCAAAGTTTACAGGTGGTCCAGGCTTATCTATAGATTATTGCAAAACACATTTTAGAACAATTTGCTAATCACAGATTACAGCTTCACAAATGTGGAAAAGCACCAACATAAAACACAAGAACCTACCAAGAACATTGACAACACAAGATGCAGTTGCAAAACCATGAGTATTCTCAACTCTGATGGTGAAAAGTCCATGATCATCTCTGACGGCCTCACGCACCATCATGGCAGTCTCGCCTCTCTTGCTCCGGTCAAATGACAAACGATCTGGAAGTGGAGGATAGAACTCCTCCTCTGGTTCAGGATGAATAGCCTTGGTCTTCTTTTTCCTTTTCACAAAGAATTGTGGCTTCTTCTTGACAGTCTTCTGGACATTCTCATCGTTCCTGAACCATGTCACAGTGGGGTATGGCGATCCAGAAATGTGGGCATCTAGTCTCATCTCTTCACCCTTCCTGATGGTCAGGCCCGATGCAATTCGTGCATGTAGTGACACCTTTGGTGGATCTAAATTAAATAACATTCATTTAATAAGTATTTTTAGATGTATTTGTGATGTTATTTTACTGCTGTGCCATTGAACATACCAACAGGATCTACGGCCTTTATTAGGGGAGTGCTGCGGGAAGGGTCACTTTCTCCAGCCACATTTTCTGCACGAACACGGAACTGATATTCTGTGCCTTCTGTCAAGCCAGTGATGGTGTAGGAGAAACCAGGAACCAGGTCTGGAACACATCTCACAAATCTATCACCATCCTTCTCAATTTTCTCCAGAATATAGCCAGTAATTGGACAGCCACCATCATAGGGTGGGGCTTTCCAAGTAACTGTAATGGACTGAGAGGTAGGGCTGTGTGCCTCAACCTCAACTGGTGGGTCAGGCCGCTCTGAAATATTTCAAAAAGAAAAATTCAAAGGATAAAAATAATTAACCAAGCAATAAAAAAAAAATACTTGGAATAATGTGGTTAATATTGCATTTGTTTAAAAGGTAATTATACTTACGCTTCTGCTCCTCTGTAATGACAGGGTTGCGAAGCTCAAGATATTCACCACTACCAATTCTGTTAACAGCCTTAACTCTGAAGTAATATTCACCATTCATCATCAGGTCTTTGACTACAAAGCTTAGTACATTGACTCCAGGCATCACAGGCAAGAATGTCTTCTTCTGAGCTTCTCTGCGCTCCAGTATATAGTGCAAAATAGGGCTACCACCATCACTCTCTGGAGGTTCCCATGAAATTTTACAGGAGTTCTTGGTGACTTCACTTGGAGAGATGCTCTTGCATTGTCCAGGCAGACCTATTGATGGAACCCATTTGATTAATTGTTGGTTTTCTGAACAAAATATGACTTAAGACAGAAAAAAAAACCCACAGCTCTCTTACCAATCACTTTAACATTAATTGTTCCAGTAGCTGAGCCCAGACTGTTTTCTACAGTGACTGTGTAGACACCAGCATCTTCATGCTTGCATTTTAGAAGCTCAAGGTGAAGACTGTTGAGTTCACATCTCATAGTCAGCCTGTCATCTGCCTTCAGTTCTGCCTCACCCTTCTTCCAAACCATTGATGGCTTCGGAATTGCTCTATATGGGATCTTTAGATGCAACTTCTCTCCCTCAACAACAACAATGTCTTGGGTCTCCAAATCAATTTTTGGTGCACCTATGAGATTAAAAATAAATAAATAAATAAATAAATTTTATATATATTTAGATATATTACAAAGACTTTTACAGAAACACTATTCAAATCAGTGCTGTTTTGAAAAAAAAAAACAAAAACACACAATGCTTACTGTCTGGATCTTTGGCAAAGACTTTGTCTGAGATTTCAGAGGGCTCACTGACACCAACAGCATTGATAGCACGGACTCTAAGAACATACTGTTTCTCAGGAATAATGCCATCTTCAGCCGTGAATCTGAACTCTTTTATGGGACGAGCATTGATCCTCATCCACTTATCTGTGTCAGCCTCAGACAGCTCAACATGATACCCAGTAACAGGACTTCCCCCATTCTTTTCTGGTGCTTTCCATGTGATATTGATGTGCTCTCTGCTGGCATCAACAATCTTAACCTCAATTGGAGGAGATGGTGGGCCTAAAACAAGCCATTGTATAATGCATTACTCATGTACTTGTAGCAAAAGTCTAATTTGTGGCATATGATGTTTGCAAAAATGTGTTGACATACTTATAGGATCCTCAATTGTAATAATGTCTGTAGGTTCACTTGGGTCACCAACTCCAGCCTCATTTTCAGCACGGACCTGGAACTGCACCTCGGTACCCTCATCAACATCCGTCACCTTGTACTTGTTTTCGGGTCCTGCTGTCTTTCCAGACTTTATCCAGCGGGTGCCCACTTTCTCCTTCTTCTCAATAACATATCTATAAGTATGGTTATGTCCATGTTATTATACTGCATGATATGAAATATGCTGATGATTTATATAAACCAGAATTTATACCATTGGCCATTCTAGAATTCGGGGTACGTTTCACGTCTCTGAGATAAAGCTTTTGTCATTTTCCACAAAAGAAATCTTTATTGAATCAGTTTTGAACAATAATGCAAATTATGAGAAACTTTCACCAACAGCGATGCTTGATGTACATTTTAGACCCAATTTATCCATAAAACATTAACTAAATGACCCCCA